>LQRL01025407.1:0-19354 GCA_001703475.1 Hydroides elegans
TACTCAATGTTGACTTGCCGAGGAATTGTTGCATGAAATGTTATCCGAGTAATGTAAACAAAGAACATTTTTCATCATTTCACATTTCATTTTCGCCGAATCATCGTAGTTTTCGTTCCAAATTTGAAAATTCAATAAAATCAATAAATCTACATTTATGAATTGTATTTTTTAAATGCGATTTGCGCGTGTACTCTGTGGGGTAGTGGTTAAGGTGCTCGCCTGCGGATAGAGAGGTCCCGAGTTCCAGCCCCATCACTGGCACATTTTAATTTTTAATTTTTAAATTTTAAGTTAAAGATAGAAGAATTACTAAATAAATCAATCGTTTTAATGCCATTATTTGACAATCAAGTGATTTATGTTGTCGATTTCGAATAATGTTAAAGTATCGAGTCCATTGCTCTACCGACTTAGCTAATGAGGACAACTGAATGTTGCGAAATAAAGTTATATATTTAAATGTTTTAATGACGAAAGCATATAATAAAGCATATGTTGACTTGTTTTCAGTAAACATGAAGATATTATTGACCTGATTTGAAAATGTTGCCCTAAAGGGCAACATTTCCCAATCAGGTCAATAATACTTCATGTTTACTGAAAACAAGTCAACATCTGCTAATTGAGGAAACAGAAAGATAAATTACATAATACATGTATGTCATTTATTGTTCGAGCGAACCTTAACAAATCGGATGTTTTTTTTTTATAAATGGTGTACCAAATTAATTGGGAAACTATTAAAAACAAAAACGACCCTGTATTAGCTTTTACGATCCAGCGAACATTTAAAAATGACAAAACGAAATAACGAGTAACATATAATCAAATTTTTATCTTCGTCGCTGTTATTAATATCCGGCCAGCATTTACACTGGTAATTGATACTTTTAGACTATTCAGTTGCAAAAAAACAACTCAAGCCAGTTGTGACGGTCGCTGGAGCCGACTGAGTATTTTACGAACGGCCCAATTAAGGGCATCGGAAAAGCCGGCGTTGGAAAATTAGACAAGACTTCATGTCTTTGATCATCGGACAAAACGATTCCAACCAAAGCGTTGCACCCTGGGGTACGGCGCCGTTTAGCGTAACCATAGACGACGTAAATCCTCCTATTCTTACACATTGTTTTCACTCACACAGGAAGATCGATAGCTATCGCAACAGACATGGATGGACTCCATCTTGCTCATATTTCCTCATCAAAATTGAATGGTTAATCTTGTCGACGGCTTCAGTGAAGTCTATTAAAACGGCTTGAACACTCCGTCTCAAGTGCCTTAATTAGCCCAGTGGTGGACTAGATATCTCAAACGTGAATAATAACGATAATTTACTATATTTTTGCGACATTGTACACCATTGAAGATTATATTTAAAATGCATGTTTCCTTGCGAGCACGTCGAAAATATAAAGTGGGGAATATAAATGGGAAAAATTATTCAACCCGAATATTTTCAGAATTAATCCGATGATAACGACAACACTATGGAGCAAATTGAATCGAGTGTTTATTAAACAGAGTTAAGAGTATGTTAACTCTCATGAAAGCATACTCTATTATTGAGTTATGTCATAACGACTGTTTTCACAGCAACACTACTTAAACACATTTTTGTGACATTTTACGATGTTCGTTGCACCGCATGTTGCGTAGAAATATAATATTTTGCACCGGGTTTGGGTTACAAAAACATAATACTATACTCGACAACAGAAGAAGTGTCCGGTCATTTTACGTTAATATTTTTTATTGTATCAAACGTGGAACCAATTTAACACGTTTGCTAGTGTCAGTTATGATAATTATAGGTGGTCTCGCAAATCTAACAATCTTGAATCCGTTTGACGAGTATCTCGTTCGTTTTATCGAAGGGCTAAGAAACATTGATTTCGATCATCATTTAATGGGTATCGGTAGGAGAGGAAAAGCGCTATGTGCTAGAGATAGTATTAGGTTTTGGTAACTCAAAAACGGTGAGAAAAAGTTAATTTCTATACCACATGCGTCGCAGCGCACATCGTAAAATGTCGGCGAAAACAGTCTTAATAACATTACACAATAAAAGCGGTATGATTTCAAGATAGCTCACATGCTCTAAACTCTGTTAATTGCACTTTGAATTCCATACGCTCCATAGCCTAGCCGTAATTTTAGAATAAACTCGGCAAATTTTGAAAGGGATAACTTAACCTGGTTATATTGACCAGGCGTTCGAACGAAAACGGTCATTGTCAATATTATCCTCAAGGGTGTGCGAAATAGAATAAATAAACTAAAATGCCGTTGTTGTCCTCGTTTTCGCGCAAACAATCGATTATTAAGTTAATACAATTTAAATAGGTTAGAACATTGTAATCTAGAGTCAGGAGTTATGAAGAACTGGTTAACGGTCATTTTAGCCGCGTAATCACTCTAAAATTGAGTAGAATACGTTGATCTGTTTATCGAGGCATACGCTTGCGCCCACCATTGCTACGAGGCTAGGGCGTTTACATCGCCCATCGGGTTGTCTTATACATGCACGAATTTTTTCATCGATGGAAAACTTAAACTACGGATCCAACAAAGGTTCACTGAATGTGCAATTTCGATGAATATCGTGTTTCGAAGTAACCAGAAAATAAGCGAAACGTAATTTCCGAAACGGTTGTAAACTCATTAATGCAACATTACAAAACCCGTGAAGGCAGCATTTGACATATTTAAACAGTTGTGTTGAACAATTCGTCCATTTTTTGGCGTAGTGACGAATAGGCATTTTTAACGATTTTGAGTTAACACAAATTTCCAGCATTGTTTCATGATGACTATAATATACTTCAGTTACAATGTCCTATCACTTTCAGTTTTTAAGAAATTTTTGAAATTCATATTTTTTTGCAAAGTAACGAATAAGTTTTATGACGTCATAGCAGTAATAGAATTAGATTTATTACTTTTCAATGCATGGATTAATTTAGGTAACATAATAAAGTATATGATAAGTATATGCATTTATTGATTAAGGTAACATAATAATGTAAAAGATAAGGTATACGATAATTTCGATTGAAAATGGTAAAATCTTCTTTTGCCAATATCTCAAAATGGGAAAAAAAGCCTATTCGTCACTACGCCAAAAAATGGACGAATTGTACTAAAGCTAGCACTTCCGTTGCCTAGCGTCTGACCATTTGCAAAATATTTTGTCAACTCGAGCTGTCGCCGCAACTGGCTTGAATTTCTGAATATGCACCTAGATAGTCCAAATGTACCAATTACTAATTGAAACTTGAGTATATCATATATGAATTTGTATGGCTAAAACTGTGATTTCTTCGGAAACAATGATTTATTGATACACGTTTCAAACATTGAAAGACAACAGTACTTTGGCGGTTGATAAACAACAATCTAAATAATATTCTTTTGAAAATTTCAAGACGTTGCGTTGACAACTTTTAAAAATACAACAATTCCAATGTACCCTTGCACGTTTACTTTACGTCAGTATGATATAATACTTAATTGATTTCTAAATTCTTCTTCGTATAACTGTTCTATAAATTATCCTTGGACTGTTTTTGTTTTCACGCAACTATTGTCTTTTAAAATTGCATGTTGTTTCATGTGACACTTTGCTATGAAGAACATTATAGTAAATAAACAAAAAATCAATTAAACGTTGCCTTGTGGTGTTTTTATTCGGTTTAACACACACAACTTTTTTTCAAGGGTATTTTATGTCTTATTTAAAAGGTTGATTTTTGGTTTAAACATTACGAATAAAATGTATCTTATTGTTCCATATGTGAAGTAAAAATGACATGACTATATTCGCGGTTGAATTAGTGTTTTAGCGTGAATGTGTATACGCAATTGATCGAGTTTCGAGGTGATAGAATAAATAAAACAGTTGCAATCAATAATTATATTATCGATTCCCAGCATAATATAGTCTTTGGAAAATTGCTTTATATCTTTGTCAAAAGAAAATTTAAAAGAATAAAAACTGCAAAGATTACAGGCGACAATGTTTTTAATTGGCACTAAATGCCAAAATAATAAATTTACTCTTTCACATCACTATGCATAAGTATATTTATAAACACTTCTTAACATCAAATTGTAATATAATCAAATGATAAATAGTAGATATAATGTACGGAAATAACATTCATTTGAAAAAAAAAATTATCAAATATGTTTCATTTTTACATAACTATTCAGAATAATGGCATTGTTATAATTTTTTACACGATTGTTTTGACCATGGATAACTTCATCGATTTGTTATTGATCGATATATTAAGTTTAGAAACTTTTTAAAAATGAATAAGTATATTCATAAAAACTTCTTAACATCAAATTGTAATATAATCAAATATATTATATTATGTACGGAAATAACATTCATTTGAAAAAGAAATATCAAATATGTATCATTTTTACATTGATATTCGGAATAATGTAATTGTTAAAATTCTTTACACGATTATTTTGACCATGGATAACTTCATCGATTTGTTATTGATTTATTATTTTTAGAAACTTACGTCAAACTATAACATTAACCTATATGTTCGTAGCTTGCCTTGAGCCATGTTATTTAGAGAATGCTTACAAGGGTCAATGCCTTAGCACATGTCTATGTCAAGGTTAAATGGTCTTTTTTGTTGTTGTCCTCATTAATTGAAGTTTAATTATACCAACGCAACTATTGAACAATATACAAATAATGATCAAATAACATATAATTGACTCTTATAATTTGATTGACGTAAAAAATCTCCGTGCTCTGAAATTTAAAACCTGATTGACGTAAAAATAACTTGGCGCTCCACATCATGTTCATTGTCGGTTTACTTATCCATAAATCAATCTACATTCAATAAATAATCAATTATACGGATTCGTTCAGGGTCCATTGATCGTCATACATTTACATTCCAGTTTATCGGGTATATCAAGCAAGTAAACCTAACATGTTTTAATATAATTTTTAAATATAAAAAAAATAGCTTGAATAAAAATTAACAGTAATTGTAACAACACTTTTTTATGTGAGAAGTGATTTACTCTCCAGAATCAACTATGATAAATTTAGCTATTGAAAATAAGCAACCAACGTACACAAATCAGTATTAGCACCACTAACTTCGATCTAAACATTATTGGGTTCCGCCGTCCTTCTCACCCTAAAATTGATTAGTATTTAAAAAGAGATTTGATCATTTCGTTCTATTAAAAATCTTAGTATTTTTTCTCAAAAAATAAGACAACCAGTTTGAATGTATTTTTAATAGAATAAAATCAGTGATATGCAGTGTGTCATTTCGTCAAAAAGATGCTGTTTTACTATACAATGCATATCACAACTTACGAGATTATCATAAGATTTGCATAAACACAGTTTAGCCTATGAAATGCTTACCACTGTCGTTCAACCTAAGATATCGTCTGTGCTAATGCGTTCTGGATTCCAATATTTGACACATGTATATGGAGGTTTTAGTTTCTATAATTCGCTATATGCCCGAGTATAGTATCTAACTGGACCATACTACGTTGAATATGTTTCGTTTATATTTCTATAATTTTGAAATGAAAATAAGTTATTTATATAAACATAAACATCACAATATTCTCCTTATTATAAATCCAAATGATGTAAAATAAGCAGATATGGGAAATCATAGCTTCGATTTTGGTCGCTTAGGTTTCCAAATTATTATTTAAAAAAATAGAAGAGTACCCCACGAGCTGTTCCTCAAAAAAGCTGTTCCACACCAAACTCAGCTGGCTTGGAGATTTTGAGGAAATTCTTCCCAGCTTGGAGATTTTTGCAATTTGAGGAACACCTTTTTGATAAATTTCTTTATTTTGTAATAATTTATGAGAATAATAATTGCTAATTAATTGTAATTGCTTGCTATTGTCTTATAACCAGTTATTTGTTTTTCATAATAGGTGAATTAGTTATATTTTTCAATTTATTTTTTGCAAAAGGTGTTCCTTTTCTGCTCCAAGCTGGCTAGAAAAGGAGGAACAGCTCAGTTGGCTTGGAAAAAAGGAATAGCTTTTTGCAAAAATGTTTTGTTCAAAAAGGAGTATTTTGTTGTTGTTGGTCTTGATAAAGTTATTTTAAGGCGATTTAGCAACATTTTGAAAAATGTGTCGTGGGGTGCCCTTCAAAATAGATATCATTAGGTGTGCCTTTAGATTTCGTCATTGATACCCAAGGTTATCACGAATCACCAATTAATTTCTAAGCAATTTAAGCAAATTTGCGTCAGTTTAATTAGGTTGCGTTTTCCTATTAAAGCAGTGAGCCAATCTTAGATAATGTATTGCGTTTTCAAAAGAGATCGCAACCCTCAAAGAACCAATTTCGGCTGGACCGTTCGGCTGTTACGACTACAGTTATCATGTGAGTTCTGTTTTTCAGTTATTTTTTCAACAGTAATGTGATAACAGTTGGCATACAATTGTGAACTTCTCGTATGCAGTAATATCAGGGTAATCTATTTCAAAAGAATATTGACAAAAATTAAAATAGGTTGCTCGTTCCAATGTTTGGTTAACAAATCAGAATTTTTTTTTTCGTTGGTTTTGAGGAAAGTTGTTAATCGCTTTGAAATTATCTTGAGGGGGCGCAAGAGTTTGTACATCGAAATTGGTATCGAATGTTGTAATTGGACATTTTTGGTTATTGGACATTTAGATGAAATTATCTGCAGTTACATTAATATATCGGGGCGAAAGTAATTTGTATTTTATGTTTCAATACAAATAAAATAAATAATTTAAATACATTGTATGCATCGAAATTAAGGGAAATATATTATTTAAACACTGGTATAATGCATTTTTGATGATTAATAATTAATCGATAAACTTATAGTTAAGATTATCTTTTTGAATCGCAAAACAAGTTTTAAACAAACATTTATTAACTACATGTATTTATACTCGACAACTAAAGAAGTGTCCGGTCATTTTAGGTTAATATTTTTTTCATTGTATCAAAAGTGGAACAAATTCAAATACGTTTGTTAGTTTCAGTTATGATAATTATAGGTGGTCTCGCAAACCTAACACTCTGGAATCCGTTTGACGAGTATCTCGTTCGTTTTATCGAAGGGCTAAGAAACATTGATTTCGATCATCATTCAATGAGTATCTTTAGGAGAGGAAAAGCGCTATGTGCTAGAGATACTATAAGGTTTTCGTAACTCAAAAACGGTGAGACATAGTTAATTTCTATGCCACATGCGTCGCAGCGCACATCGTAAAATGTCGGAAACACGTGTTTTGGAGGTTAACTGCGAAAACAGTCTTAATCACATTACACAATAAAAGCGGTATGATTTCAAGATAGCTCGCATGCTCTTAACTCTGTTAATTGCACTTTGAATTCCATTCGCTCCATAGCCTAGCCGTAATTTTCGAATAAACTCGGCAAAATTAGAAAGGAATAACTTAACCTGGTTATATTGACGGGGCGTTCGAACGAAAACGGTCATTGTCAATATTATCTTCAAGGGTGTGCAAAACATAAAATAATAAACCGAAAGGCCGTTACTGTCCTCGTTTTCCATATAAACGATGTCACGAAATGCATTGAAAATACGCTCGATATAGGCGCGGCTTCGCGCAAACAATCGATTATTGAGTGAATACGCTTTAAATAGGTTAGAACATTATGAAAAACTTATGAGTTATGAAAAACTGTTTAACGGTCATTTTAGCCGCGTAATCACGCTAAAATTGAGTAGAATACGTCGATCTGTATATCAAGGCATACGCTTGCGCGCACCATTTCTTCGAGGCTTGGGCGTGGAAATCTACCAACAGGTTGTCTTAGACATGCACAAAAATTGGTTTCTTCTTGATGGAAAACTTAAGCTACGGATTTAACAAAGGTTCACTGAATGTGACTTTTCGATCAATATCGTGTTTCGAAGAAACCAGAAAATAAGGGAAATGTATTTTCCAAAACGGTTGTAAGCCTATTAATGTAGCATTACAAAACCGTGAAGGCATCATTTGACATATTCAAACAGTTGTTTTGAACAAATGTACTAAAGCTGGCACTTCCGCTGCCTAGCGTCTGACCATTCGCAAGATACTTTGTCAAATCGAGCGATCGCCGCAACTGGCTTGAATTTTCGAATATGCACCTAAAGAGTCCAAATGTACCAATAACCTTTAAAATTTCTGGCAAGATAGTTCAAACATTCATGAAAATGCATTTTTGAGGGTTTGTTACTCGCTATTTCGTTCATTCATTTTCAAGAGTTCGCCGAATCGTCGATAGCAAATATAGAGTCGCTAAAACTTATTAAATGAACTCACATTATATGTGCTGGTTAATTTGGTACATACTTTATAAAAATCGACCAAATACTTTTGAAGTTACAGAGATTCGAACAACCGGACACTTCTTTTGTTGTCGAGTATGTATGCTCTATATGTACTACGACAATTATAATGAGAATATAATTGTTTTAGCAATGATATTATTTTTGTATGCAATACAATTTTGGTCCAATAGAAATAAATAGAATAATCTAACACTAGAAAACACACTTTGATATTAACCCAATAAACGTTGATATACTAACAGTGTTCGTGGATAGTTGCATTAAATCTTTTCAAAATATGCACCAATAAAAATATATATAGTTCCTTGACTCATGAAATAGTCTATCTAAAAAAACACATACAGCTTAATAAGCGAAAAGAGAAATAAATGTAGCGTTGTTATTTTGAGAAAAATTCAAAATATTTATTTCCTCAAATCCCAAACGTAAGCATTTGTTTTTATATTATATATTATATAAATATGTATGGAATTTATATATGCAAACATGTTATTGCTAAGAATTCTTCAAATTATATGCATTTTATCATAGAATTTCGAAACGGCATTTAGAATTCAAAGCTGTGTATAATCTTTTTATAACATATTGAAGGGAGAGAAAGAGAGCCCAAAAACAAAAGCACTACCAACATGACCATATTTCCAGATATTGTTCAATGTCCCTCTGAAGGTTAAGCAAAACGAAATAATTTAGTTTCAAACCTAATTCGCTATGTTATCATGCCGTACTCATTGAGCTATTTAAATTCAAATAAAAAACACCTTTATGAAAAACGAAGTCTATGGTTTTGCCTCAAAATACCCCGTTAAAACAATATTAAGTGCAATGTGTTTATTCATTACTTATCAAAAAATGAATAATGTGTTATTGTTGATATTGCAGTTTCCAATATGTTTATGCATTTAACATTGAATGCAGACACTGTTAACTATAGACAAGAAATAATATGACTATAATAAATAATTAATAATAGGTTGACTTTAGTAACACATTTTGTTACTAAAGTCAACCTATTGACAGAACAACTTTAACCCCTTAATATTTCCTTTAATTTCCTTGCCATTTTTCTGCAGCATACTGTACTTTGAAAACGCGGACATTTTGCCAATTTTCAATTTTCATTTTGATCGTTAAATTTTAAGCATATGAATAATGAAAGGAGTTTGCAGGATTTCTTCTTGATTTGATGCTAAAATATACTTAAGCAATATCATCTTTATAATTTCGAGTAAATGAATAAACCCTCAGGGTCCTTACCATCATTATTGACCCTCGGGATAGACAATTTTTTCTCCAAACCTTAGAAACATTGACATTACTCTAACTTTCCAATTGGATCAATAGCCCTTTTGAAAAGGACCTTTCAGGTACGATTCATATTTCATTTCAACGCTGCTCACCAAGACGCTGTGTGCCATTTCATTGACAGGAATAGGTTTGCAGCTCTAAGAAGCTGCCTCTTCATCGGCATACTGACCCTGCAGAGTATAGACCCTGGTTCTGCTCAATTGTTGTTCTCCACATATACTACACTGCCTACTCCAACTCCAACACAACCAGCTGCAATGACAACGCCGGTTGCTGACCCACCGATTACCGATGAACCATTGGATGAATGCGGACCATTAGAGGACCTTGTTCAAGTGATACATGAATCGGGGACGGTTGTTAGGGATTTCTGTGTTCCAATGAATACCGGCGTAGAATGTATTGACCAATTGGTAAGTATATGTACAGTGTAGTACTTTGTTTTTCAAGTAACAACTAGACACAACAATCTGTCGTCTATTTTGTTATCCGTATATTCTTTGCATTGATACAATGAAGCCAATGATAATCATGATATTCCTTTGCTGGTTCGCATATCTTCGATCAATTAATTGCTAATTAAAAAATATCTAGGTCCTGATTGTTTTATCCTTTAATGAAACACAGCAATGTAACCACGTTGCCTTTTGATGACAGGTTGAGCTCGAGCCTGCATGCGTATTCGGAACTCAACTACAGCAGTATACATTCCACATCGACGAAATCCCGATTCCGGTCGAAACAGCCCTCATGTGCACCGGCATCGATGATATTTACGTTTACCCTCTGGGCTCCCATTTAACCTGTGCCCAGGCGGCTTTGGGTCATCTAAGCCCTTTCCCTGTACCTAACCCTGTTCCTGTACCCAGCCCTGTTCCTGCACCCAGCCCTGTTCCTGTTCCAAGCCCTGTTCCTGCACCTTCTCCTGGCCCTGCACCCGCCCCTGGAGAAAGGAACTGCTCCGTATTGCAGGACAAAGTTGAGGTGGTACATCAATCGGGTGAGGTAGTGCGAACGTTCTGCGTCGGAGATGGTGTCAGTTGCATTGATGAATTGGTAAGTGATTTATGTTTGATAAAAAAGTTACATGTGATAACCTTGTAATATGTGAAAACGAATTCCAAAAGATGTACAGCGGTTAACAGTCAGCTAATATCGAGTCTAATATTTAGAATGTACTCAATATACTTTTGGCTTTCCAAATGTCTAATTGGAATGATTATGTTGTTATCTAAATCATTTTTGGGGAAATCACATTAGTAGAACTAACCGATAGTGTTGGTCTTAAGTAGTTTTGCTTTAATGACTCAGTAAGTATTTTCAAAGACAATCAAGCATTCATCATAATGGCTTTATAACTGCTTTATAACAGCTAATATCGAGTCTAATATTTAGAATGTACTCAATATACTTTTAGCTTTCCAAATGTCTAATTGGAATGATTATGTTGTTATCTAAATCATTTTTGGGGAAATCACATTAGTAGAACTAACCGATAGTGTTGGTCTTAAGTAGTTTTGCTTTAATGACTCAGTAAGTATTTTCAAAGACAATCAAGCATTCATCATAATGGCTTTATAACTGCTTTATTATCATTATGGTGTTGTTTATGTCGTGTTAGCTATTTAAACAATAAATGTTTTGATTGTTACAGGTTGAGCTAGAGCCTATGTGCGGATTCGGAGCTCAGGAACATACCTATCGTTTCCTCAACAACAAAGTTCTGATCGAATGGGCCATCATTTGCTCTGATGGTATTTACGTTTACCCTCTGGGCTCCCATTTAACCTGTGCCCAGGCGGCTTTGGGTCATCTAAGCCCTTTTCCTATGCCCCTGTCCCTGTTCCTGCCCCTGTCCCTGTTCCTGCCCCTGTCCCTGTTCCTGCGCCCAGTCCTGTTCCTGCACCCAGCCCTGTGCCTGCACCTTCTCCCGGCCCTGCACCCACCCCCGGACAAATGAACTGCTCATTATGGGAGGAGAAAGTTGAGGTGGTACATCAATCGGGTGAAGTAGTGCGAACGTTCTGCGTCAGAGATGGTGTCAGTTGCATCGATCAATTGGTTAGTGATTTTTATTTTTTTAATTACATGTGATAACCTCGTAATGTGTCAACGCAATTCTAGAAGATTGGTTATGGTGAACAGTCCGCTAATAGCGACTTTAATATTTAGAATGTACTCAATATATCTGTATGCACACATGGCATCAAATAGCTACTTTGAATGATATGTATATTCCAATTTTTAATTGGAATGATTATGTTGTTATCTTTTTCATGGGTATCACAATTTCAGAACTAAACGACAGCGTTGTTTTCTTAAGTAGAGTTTGTAGATTTTCAGGACACATTAAGTGTTGTGAAAGACAGTGAAGTCTTCATCATATTTGTTATAAAAGTTTTGCTTCTATTAAGCAGATTTCTATTTTATTGCTAAAGGTTGAGCTCGAGCCTGCATGCGTATTCGGAACTCAAAGACAGCAGTATACTTTCCACATCAACGAATGGCCAATTCCGGTCGAAACGGCCCTCATGTGCACCGGCATCGATGATATTTACGTTTACCCTCTAGACTCCCATTTAACCTGTGCCCAGGCGGCTTATGGTAAACCAAGCCCTTTTTCTGTGCCTAACCCTTTCCCTGCGTCTAACCCTATTCCTGCGCCTAACCCTGTTCCTGCACCTAGCCCTGTTCCTGCACCTAGCCCTGTGCCTGCACCCAGCCCTGTTCCTGTACCAAGCCCTGCACCTAGCCCCGGCCCTGCACCTTCTCCTGGCACTGTTTCTGCACCTGGTCCAACTGAATGTCCCCCTCTTAAGGAGTTAGTTGAGGTGGTACATGAATCGGGTGTGGTAGTGCGAAGGTGGTGCCAAAGAATTGGCGGCAGTTGCATAGACCAATTGGTAAGTGGTTTGTCTTTTTTTGATAAAGAAATAAAATATAAACATTGATGTTCACCCATATCCAGAACAATCGCGAAGAGGAAAAAAACTTGTAATGTATAATATGCTGTTTCATGTAGTCGCATTCATTAAAAACCAATACTGCTATAGTTAATAGTAAGAATTCTCATACTTAAGGTCGTTTATTAGTCAACGAATGATAAAGTTTTGAACACCAAAATTATATTTTAATCAAATTGTTAGGCATTGTTTCCGATACTGTTGTAAACAATCAATTCGGTTCACATTTACCATGACATAAATTTAACTAGTACAGAGCATCATTTCTCTGCTCAACATGTCTCGTCCTCAGTGATGAAGCGGACGTATTAGACTGCTTTGGCACTTTGGTCATCATGCGATCTCTATCCGCCGTCCCCGTGGGGTCGCGCTCACCCAACACGAGACATATAATCTACTTGGCTCCCATCGGCTTTCGGATCTTCTAAGCCATAGCCAACTAGATACCTTTTCCGTCACGTCGCTCATTTTATTTATAGCATTATTTCTCTTTTTCCAGTGAACCCGATTTGTCGTATGGCTCAAATCGTTGATGTTCCTACAAACCAGCGACACCCTACTGCCACAGGATAGCACCACACAGAACATCCTTTTTTCTCCACGATCATCGCATTGTTCGCTGTATTTCAGTTTCTTTCGTTCGTATGTCTGTAAGCTGGATGATGATCAATAGCTTTTTTATCGAAGAGTATAGTGTCATATAATGTTTTAATCGGGTTTCAATCTCAAAAGGGGGGGGGAGGAGTCGCTTATAGAGATCTACACGTAACTGCCAGTCTGTAGCTCTGTTTTATAAGCCTACACTATGTTCAGTGTTTTTGTGTTAGTTTTCTTGCATGCTGCTTATCCTGCTTTCACGAATTCTATGGTATCCTTTTTCGCTCTTTTCATTTCGCCTTTGTTGGCATTTAACCGTTTAAGTTCGACGTGGTGTGCCAGCTTTCGAAGGACCTAATTCTGACGCCATGTAAATCGTCGCTGAGTGAGCGCTATTCCGCAGGAGGAGAGGATGTGCTCCAAATGACTGGGCCAACTACAGAGTCCGCATTCAGCGCATCCACTCTTCCCCCACCTCATGACATTTGTAAGTGTCAGTAAAAAGCCATAAGTCGAGTGGATGGTGAACTGGAGTCGAATTGTTTCCATCTTCCAGAGCGTGTTCCATGTCTTTCTGGCTATTGCACTCTCCAATTTCATCTATGCCCCCTGAGATGCCATTTCTACTGTTTTGGCTATTACATCCTCTTCCTCTATACTTCGTAACTCATTAGGTACTGAGTATATTTTCCAAATAGGCTTATGTTTGTGAAGGAAGGCGGAATACCCAACCATTTCCACAAGCTGCTGCTTTATTTTGCTTTCCATAAATTCGACTGTCGTCATTGGGACATCACATATCATCAGTGGCCAAAGGACTCTAGGTAAACCACCATGCTGGCAACATCAAGCTTTGAACTTTCCTGAGAGCTTGCTCTTATTCATCCTTTCCAGCCAATGTTCCAACTGTTAACCTATGTTCTTTACAATTATGGTGTCTTTGTGGCTTTTGTCAAATATCGGTTGATTTGGTATTGCTTCGTCTGCAATTCTAAACTTAAACTGCTCGCTTGGTTCATCTATCTTTAGCACGACACTGCGTGACTTGAACTTCATCCGTGCCCACTTAATCAGCTTCTCTAGTCCACATAAAAAGATCCACCTTGTTTGGACCGTGTGGGTAGTTGCTATGGTGAGGTCGTTTATAAACGTCTGTGCAGGTGGCTGCCTCACACCTGATTACATCATGGGACCTTTACACTCCTTCTCTGTGGACTTAACAATCCCACTAATTACGCTAGAGAATAGTATGACTGATATAGTGTCACCTGTGATAATGCCTTGTTGAAGGCGAGAGCCTACTATAGTTCTGTTTAAAGATGTTCCTTGCCGTCTCCGGTATGCGGTATCATCCTAGCGTTTCTACTTCTTGGAGCATTGAGTCGTATGTATTTGGGAGATCATACCAAACTACTGACAGGTCACCTTTGTTTTCTCGTGCTTCCCTGATTAACTGCATCAGAATGCCAGTGTGCACGTTGCATCCTGAGACTCCAGGTGCATCACATGGTTGATGGTATCGGTTGGCTAATATGTAGAGAGAATCTCTGTGCGTGCTACAGGTTTGCTCTTGGTTTGCATCCCATCTTCGCTTGGTGAATTTTGAGACCTACTGCGTTTTTATATACTTTTCCACAGCTGTTACACCTTGGTTACCAAGACTTCGATTGCTCGTTAGTCTTGGTGTAATCGCAATTCGTCGAGTATCTGTCGATTTGATATTAACATTATTTTTATTATAATCAATGCATCATTACATCAATATCTTTGCTGAATGATCCATGTTTAACTGGTTGCAGGTTGAATTTGAGTCAACATGTGGATTCGGAGATCAGATGGCATCCTATAGTTTCCGTGTTGACAGCTTCCCAAGTGAGGAGGAACCAATCGTCGTGTGTTCACCTGATATTTACATCTTCGGACACGACCCCACTTTGACATGCGCCCAGGCAGCTAACCCTGCTCGGCTCGGCCCCGGACCTGCGCCCGGCCCTGGACCTGCGCCCAGCCCACAAGACTGTACAGATGGTTCTGTCATAGAAGTGAAACAAATCGAAAGAGGAATCCAAACGACTGTGGACACGTTTTGTGACAGGTCGACTCAGGCGACTTGCATTAGTCAACTGGTGAGTGCAATGGAAGTCTATGCAGTCTGACTATAGCAATTAAGCCTTTTGTGTGTCGTTTAAATTTATTTTGTTATATATCATTAAACGTGTACTATATAGTAAGATATTTTTATGGCTGATTCAATGTGTTGTATGCCTTCTTCGAGAGAAAAGAACGCTATCTAGTATTGCATATGCATGTTATTGTGATACGAATACAGGAAACTTGTAAATCTCATATTCACATACATGTGAATTGTATTAATAAAACAGAGGTTTAACAGAAATGGTTACGCATTCTTTCTTCCATGCAGAGCGCCGTGCGTTATCTGCGCAAGTGCGGAAAGAGCCTAGCCTTTGATGTTAAATATAAATGTGTTGATAAATTAGTGTTTTATGATAAGTTATGGCTGATTCTCTATGTGTAATGCTTCCTTGCAGAGAGCCGTGCGTCATCTGCGCAAGTGCGGAAAGAGCCTGGCCGGCCAGAGAATCGGTGGCCTCGTGTGTGGCAAGTACCGCTTCTACCAAAATGGCGCGGCTGTAGGCAAAGCAAGGCACTACCGTGGACGCCCAAAGAACAACCTCAGTCCGTTCAGATACGCCGTGACTTGTGACAACGTCAGTGGATACGTTTAGTGATAAACTGAGTATGTCATGTTAACTTGGGTTCGTTCAATGCTGTAAGGACACGTTTTGTTTTGGTTGAAGTTTCATGATTTTTTGGAATGTGTTTATGAAAAAGAAATAGCTCAGGACATTTTTAAAAATCACGTTTTGATAATAACAAAGTCTAAGCGATGTCAGCATCACCCTATTTTTACTTTTCAATTTTGATTACATATTGTAAACTGATTTTTTTCATTTCGGCATCTAAAAACCACGGACATCGACATTGAACGACCATGTTTGTCATTCGAACACTTTTCAATCATAATTTATATGAAGTTTTTAAAGAATATTCAACCTCTATTTAAGTTTTCTTTTAAAATATAGTATTAATAAAACCGATTTAGCCAACATCACTGTCAATTCGGCAATAAAATTTATTCCAACAAAACGTCTTTTTATCATGGAATTGAATTAAAGAAATATAAAGCGGATATTTTACCAACTCGGCAAGACATCAACGAACATTAAGATGATATTTATTGTACATCCTAAACTCAGAAATGTTCAAGGGTGTTCAAGATATTCATGATGTTCAAGATATATGCCTTACAGTCAAAAACAACTCCTAACCTGAGTATCGATAGCAATTTCTTTCGCTCTAAAGTTCCGTTTACACATTGGCGTTTTCTCGTTTATGCGTTTCCCGTTAAGGCGTTTAGCCGTTTAGGCGTTCAGCCCTTTTAGCGTTTAGCATTTTAGCCGTTCGGTCGTTTGGGTAGTTTCGTAAAGCCGTTTTAAAAGTTTCGTTTACGCGTTTGGGTTGTATCGTTTAGCCGTTTGAGTCGTCATATTAGAAGGTGTTTTGACTATAGGCGTCGATGTCTATTTTTCTTTTTGTTTGATTTTTTGTTGTACTTCGTGCAAGATGATCAGCGCAATTCTTGAACGTTGGTTGTGTTATTTGTTCTATATGTTCAACGCCTAAAATTAATAATCACACATATAGATAAATAAGTATACAGATAGATAAATGATCACACAGGTAGTTAGACTTCTAGAATATGAAATGCACTTATTGAACGGTTTTATATGTTCAACGGCTTAAATAACTGATCACACATATATATAAGATATTTCCGTTTAATTAAATACATTTCTTAAACGGATGTGTGTTATTTGTTCTATATGTTCAACGGGTAAAAATAAATGATCACACAGATATATAAAATATGCCCATTTTAAATAAATGCATTTCTTGAACCGTTCAGAACGGTTGTGTGTTAATTGTTCTATATGTTCAACGGTTTAAACAAATGATATAGCTGCATCATTTTGTGTGTCCGTTTGAAATAAGTTGATATACATTGTAATATGTATGAATCTTGAACATCCTGAACATCTTGAATTTCCTTGAACATAAAATTGTCCTGGACGTGAATGCCTTATTTGGGTATATGTACAAATTGTGTTCCCGACTTTTCCTTGCGGTCGCATAACGAACGTTGCAACGATGTGGCGTCCGAGTAAAAACAGAAGTTCAACCGACGCTGGAACGCAAAATGAAGTTCAGCTTTTATAATGGCCCATTATAGGCTGTCCCCTCGACGTCATGTTAGAATGCGACGCATTTTGGATGACATCTGCAAAGTGTGTAGTTCGAATGGTCTCTAGTGTTTATTTGCATTTTCTGGTACTTTTGGCTGGTATTCCATTAGCCTGGGATTTGCATTTCAAATTTAAGGTAGATTAAATCGTCAGGATTTATAGTGAATATTGGTCATGTATGTCTCATTTATTTTTCTAGTTCATAACAAGCCTTGTATGATGAAATACGAGAAGATGAAATTAATACAGGGGTGTCTTTAAAAGAAAAACGATTTGCACATAGAATCTGATAATGAAGTTAATGACGGTGAGGATGCGTTCACTTTGATCAAACCAACCTTCAAACCTAGGTTCAAGCCACTTCAGGCCATGGCGACAATAAAACAATTTTAGTCTATTATTTCACCTTTTAACCTTCTTCAAACCTGCCTCAAATCATATGTTAACTTTCATTAACAGGAGTTTAATATATAGATATATATGCGCATATTGATTGAAGAGCGGTTTGAAGCTAAGTTTGAAAGCCCTTCAAACTTACCTAAATTTTGGAATTGTTGAAGCGGCGACTTAAGCGGTTTAAAGCTAGGCTTGAAGTTTGGTTTGAACGATTCATGCACACCCCTAGGTAAATAATTATTTGCCTAAAACTGTTTGCAAACTGTTTATCTCATTATAGATTCTAGGCTCTCGTTATATTCATAGTTTTCGCAACGGCTGGCCAACAACAATAGCCTTTGTAAAGACTAGTCTGTCCATGTGGATAAAATAGTATAACAAAAAATCTAGCTTATATTATCTAAAACAGTTAGCTTATTTATAGGCTGGAGAGAGGAAAAGTAAGCTCACCGCTAGCTAGCAGTGAGGTTAAATGACAAGCTGGGTATACATGATGTTCATCCATATAGAATCCCTGCGGTCAAGCATTAACAACATAGAGCAGTCAAGAAAGAAGACATTTTCATCCTATTGTTTATCAATAATCTTTATTCCTATTCAACAATAACATGATGACTGAAATGTTTTTACAACATTTCGAAACATGATATCATGGTAAGAAATATATATATCAGCTAAAACCGGAAACGATTTGTTGAACCCAATAAAATTAGATTATCTATTGAATTGAGTTATAAAATATATTGTAATTGATAAAACAAATAGAGTGGTGGATGAAGTAGTGTCAACATAGTGTCATTTTTTTAATAGAAGATAATATACAGTGTAAACACTTCGTTTGAGTCTACACATATCAATATTCAACAAAACTAAAAATATGTATTAAACAAAGATAAAAATACGTATATACAAATGTACCACAGTAAATGTATAAAAATTGCATGAAACCTAACCCTCAAGTAACTTAAATGCGTAAAACATACATATTTTTTTTAATTGACTGTAGTTGATCGAGAAACACAAATATATAAAGGTAATCTGGAAATACTAAAATGAGACGAGCAAACAACAACTACTTATTCATCGTAACATATGTAGATATGGTACAATCACTATCACGGAAACCTTTCATAAATGATATTGCATAGAAAATATATCATAGCTTGTATATAATTGCAGCATATAACAATTTGACTAGCTCAAGATATCAATCACTAAAAGAACTGACCATGTATACTAAAAGGAACTAAATGCGGTAACGGCGAAACAGCCCGCGTTGTCATAGTTTTTGCATCGAGTACCAACAAGTATGATTCTTTCCGTTTTCCATCCAAAACGACCGATAACAACACCCCGTCGTCTTCGGAAACAGCATTCGGAGCGGCGACAA
>LQRL01025409.1:2411-26098 GCA_001703475.1 Hydroides elegans
GTCAAAAGCATCGTTGGCGCAATGATACGTTATGTGAGTTCAAATTGTCGATTGGCTTGTGTATTAAGTTTAATAACAATGATCAACTGCAGTTATTCATGTTTCCACAAGTTTTATTCTCCTCAAAATGAGCTTTCCCAAAAGTATTATTATGTGTATCAAACGAATGGCGTTGTCCTGTTGATTTGGTATGATTCAATATTTTTTGAACCACAGGTTTCATTTTAAATTTATTTGATTAAGCGCAATATTGTTATTGTCTGACAGCAACATGCGATCCATATTCATCGCTAGTCTAATGGACACATTTGACCCGTCAATGTTCTCTCAACGATTAATATGGTAGGGCCCCTTTATTAAATGAAAATTGTACCAAACTTTTAATAAAAACAAGGAAGATAAACGTGATATGCTATTCGACGAAATACAACCGATTTACCTTAATTGGTTAATCAACCATACCTTTACCTAAACTCAATAGACCGACGGGCTATACCAGGCATACAGATTAAGACGGTCTTGGTACGTAAAAATCGCTAGTTGCAAATTTCACGTTTTTTTATTTGTTGGGAAACGCACAGAGCGACTTGATTATTTCTTTACCAAACAACAACGATGAAAACAGTGAAAATCGCAAACAACATGCGATTTTAAAATCGCTTATTTTATGCAATAGAAGCCTGATATGAATTTTATTATATCACCCTTCATTGAACATCGTTATATTGTGATGTGGGTATGATGGTAAATATCACAAAAATTACATTTTTGGAATAAATAATGATTGAAGTTGATTATGTGAAAATTTCATTCTAATAAGTCTACGCATTAAAAAGTTATAAACCAAAACACCCACCAGAGCGTTATTTTTTTTTTTGAACACGTTATATATACATGTATTATCTATATTATTTGGATGCTTCTTGGTTAATCCTACTCGGCGCGACGACTGTTCAGACTGCTTCTTAATTCTTCACAACTGTATTCTTACGTCCGCATTAGAATACCATTGCAACGTTCCTTCCCACTCGGAATGGGTCGTCCATAATAAAACGCATTTGGACGTGACGTTGGGAGGACGACCTACTTTGGGCCCTTATGAAAGTTTTCCGGATGTCGTTTTATGCCCCGGTGTCCATAGAACGTAATTCGTACGTCAGACACGGATGCGACGTCTTTTCTATGTCCGCGACGAATAAGAACGTCCGGAACACTTTCATACGGGCCAAAAGTAGAGCGTCCGCTCAACGTCCGTGGACGTCTTGCCGAGTGGGTAACGGATTGCTTCAACGGTAAGACATGCTTCAGTACCAAATCACCAAATGACAGGACACAACGTATTTTAACCATTTCCTATTTCATACATTACATATTTTCACAAAGACACTTTCGGAGAAACGCTTTGCAATTTGATAATGACATAACGATTTAAACTAATGTATGTGATCTGATTACTTATAAGGATTGCTTGTACGTGTATATACAGTTAAAACACTTTAATTCCATACCTGCACAATATCTTCGGGAAAGCTTTCCTTAAACGCGACCATCTCCCTATGCGTTTCTTCCATTTCCTTCATTTTCTGCTCGTAGCGTGTGCGTAATTCGTCGCTGCGTAGCGCGTTGTCCTGGTAACCCCTTCAAAAATTATGAAACATTTTAAATTTCAATTTTTTTTTCAAAATAATATTTAAAATTTGTCCTTATATATGGCATCAAGTTACTTCATTTTCTGCTCGTAGCGGGTGCGAAGTTCGTCGCTTCGTAAAGCGTTGTCCTGGTAACCCCTTTAAGAGATATATTTAGATTTTTCAAATTATCTTTTATCTAATAAGAATAAATTATTTTATTGTTTTTTTTTTTCTTTCTCGAATTTGTTATTGGTTGCTCTGATTTTCTTCATTTTCTGCTCGTATCGTGTTCGCAGCTCGTTGCTGCGCAATGCATTGTCTTGGTAACCCCTGAAAGAAGCCAATTCGAAGTTCCAAAATTTCGAAATTTAAAATGAAATAAAAATCAATAAGCAATTCACAAATTAAATTCATTTTTTTTTGTGTCTGCCATATTACTTTTAAGTTCTGCTCGCAGCGAGTGCGTAACTCGTCGCTTCGTAATGTATTGTCCTGGTAACCACTAAAACATTTGGATATTACAATTTAAATATTAAAATGTGAAATTGAAATTCTTATTTTAAAGTTTGAAATTTGAAATTCCAAATAAAATTAAACATTTAAATTCTCACAGTTAAAAGTTTAAATTTTAAAATTCCTTAAACTGACAAGTGAACATACAATGATCATGTATACAAATGAAAACTAATGTTTTTTATTGTTAAAGTGTTATTTGTTCCCCTTGTGAATCATCAAGTTTCATTTCTGCATTAGATATATTATTGACATATGCACGTATCTATAAGTGATTGAACTTAGTATAAGTTAATGCTTAGTTTAGTTATACCTGTGCTTATGAATTCTTCCTATGTAGGCTACTTACTTGAATTCCTTCTGTACTTCTTTCTTCAGCCATTCCTATTAGTTCCCCAACCTCAGCCGGATTAAGCAGGCATTTACTCTTCATAGAGTCAATACGCCAACATGTATATCAAGTATGCTTATCTATGCTCATGCTTATCATAAAGTTGGGTATATACTCACTTGAATTCTTTGCTAACTTCCTCCGCCATTCCAATTAGTTCCCCCAGCTTCAGCCGTATTAAGCGGCCCTTTACTCTTCATTGAGTTAATATTTCTTATTCTACGTGTATGCTTGAATGAATTTATGCTTATATATATGCTTACAATTCATTGCTTATATGTTACCGCCAATCTGTTGTTTGGCTGGACCAATTCAGCCAATCTGTGTCAAACCACAGATTGGCTGGTTCAATCAGCCAATCTGCAGATTGGCTAGATTTTTCCAGCCAAACTGCAGATTGGCTGAAATGGAGACATGATTTTTACCACAGATTGGCTGAAACATTCATATGAGGTTTTCGGGGGTGGATTTAAAGATTTAACAAAATAAAACTATAATATCAATAACCATGATATTACAACAATAATATCAATTATATTTTTCATGCAAGTGAGGTCATGTTACAAACTCTTTCACACAACTTTTAAGGTATCTTCGATGCAATTGTCTTCGATCGGCGCTGCTTTTGATCCATCTCACAGTTGGTGGTGTGTTCTAATTACGATTCTATCAAACGATTGATTTAATTGTTGGTGCCCTTTCATGGATTAACCATTGATGCAGTCAGTCCAGCCAAACTACAGATTGGCTAAGGAACACAGATTGGCGGTAACATATATACTCACTTCAATTCCATTTGTAGCTCTTATGTCAAGCCTCAGTCATTTTGAGAAGACCGATAGTTCTCATAAAGCCAATACGATTAAATATAACATGCATTCACATATACTTATGTTACGTATGCTTACAAAATATGCTTATATACTCACTTAAATTCCTTGCTAACTTCTTCTGCCATCCCAATTAGTTCCCCAGCTTCGGCCGTATTAAGCAGCCCTTTAGTTTTCATCGAGTAATGCCTTTGTTTATAGTTTACAACTGCATATGTGTATATTTATTCTATAATATATAGCAATATTATTACAAACAGAATAATACACTTACTTAAATTCCTTGCTAACTTCTTCCGCCATTCCAATTAGTTCCCCTGCCTCCGCAGTATTAAGCAGCCCTTTGCTTTTCATCGAATTAACCATCTCCTCTAATTTACCAGCGGCACCATAAAGCGCCGGTTCGAGATCATCTTTCTTCTTTTTCTTTTTGCACCAGGAAGGTGCGGGTAGGATTAGCAGGGAAGCCACAAGGGCAAGCAATCTAGAAAGGTGATAGTTAATATGTATTTTCATGTATTTCGGAATTAAGTAAATACATGGAAATAAGGCTAGAAAGAACAATTGTTAAAAAATGACTTGCTAGGTATACAACTGAAAATTCTAAGTGAGATAGAAAGCGAAATAGGGCAAGAAGTCATGATAACAAAACATTACTGTAAGGGCCTGTTCACACTAGAAGCGACACGCGACAATATACTTATTTGTTCTTTATAAAACTGGCGACAGAGCATCGCCAGTTTTATAAAGAACAAATAAGTATATTGTCGCGTGTCGCTTCTAGTGTGAACAAGCCCTATCGAGGACAATAAATGGATTTGGTTTAGTGTAAATATATAACAATATTGCAGATAACGTTTGTTTCGAAATATTGTGGTATCTTTATTCTGTTTCTTTTTGCACCAGGAGGGTGCGGGAAGACTGAGCAAGGCAGCCATAAGGGCAAGTAGTCTTAAAAATGAAAAAAAAAAAAAAAAACGAAACAAAAACAATTAGCTTTTTGTGTGAATTAGGGAATTTAGTAAATAAATGAGGTTTGAAAGAAAACAAAAGTAAAAATAATGTACAATTATTGTTTATTCCTTATGGCAAGCAAAAAATAACGAGCGGTTAGGTAGCTGTTAATTACCGCTATAAAAATGTCTCATAAGGAATAAATTGGAACACAGGTTTGTTAGGAAATGAAAGCAAGAAAAGGCTTCCGATTTGGCCAGGCCCTTATGGGCTATATCAAATATATATACTTATTTCAAAAACGCAACAAAAACACTGATTTTACATAAATATGACGATATGTTTAAAGTGTAAACTTCATTTTGCGTAATTCTGGGAGCTCTATAAGCTACAAGAGATAATAGCACGTAACAGATTGAAAATGTTATACAATATTTGAACACTACATTCGTAACTTAAGTAAATACAGTATTTATATATCAAAGGAGGATATATTCATTTTCAGCTACTTTTTAAAAATAAATTCTTTCAAAAATTCATAAAAACGCTAAACTTAATCTATGCCCCTTATAGAAGCAATTCTTATCAATTAGAAAACT
The DNA here is from genome assembly GCA_001703475.1 of Hydroides elegans. Lineage (NCBI taxonomy): Eukaryota > Metazoa > Annelida > Polychaeta > Sabellida > Serpulidae > Hydroides > Hydroides elegans. Next base: position 7,330 of record LQRL01025409.1, read on the forward strand.
GTTATATTGAAAACGAATGAGTAAAAAACATATTTGTACTCAAGACAGTTAGTTTTCTAATAACATATGTTTTAGAAACGGCAAACGCTTTAAAATATACTTACACAAAGCGTTGGTTCATCATTGTGAAAAGCCAATATATGAGTATCCCGAATAACTAATAGTATTCCGTTTTTATAAATGCACCATGTTCTTGTTTGATTATATATATATCATTATTAATATCAAATCATTATTCTCTATAAAACTCAACCACGTTGCTTTGAAGATGCAATACCGTGTTATATATAAATTAAACTTAATTACACATAAAGCCATATGATTGGATATTTAGCGAATCGTCATATTCAACTTTGGGATAATAACATATGCCATTTTATGAATGGTTGTGAATATATAGTGTATTTGAGTTCAACGATATTATTATCAATACATTGGTTAAGAGTAAGACGAAACGTTATCTAAACCACACGTCTATCGTGAGACCTAGATAAGCTACATTGCTATCTAGGTTAACGTGTGCCCCAGAAGTTTATAATACATAAACATGCATTTAAAATTCATCAAATATAAATTATTGGCCGCAAAAATTATTTCAAAGTCATTTTATATAAATGGGTCCATAGCTCTTAGTAATTAACCATTTTATGATAAAGTGATTCTGTATTCTACCAATCGTACTGGGTTTACAATAACTTTATGTACATGTGTTATTTTCTTTATACAATTGAGTATCAAAAACATGTATACACAATAAAAAGCTTGAAAATATCAACTTATTTTAATTCAGAAAAACTTATGTAAATTTTAGTATAAAATATATATTACGGTAAATTTATAAACGGTTTTAAAAAATATATATAGAATCCTGAAGCAATATTCTGATATATTCCTTATACACTGTATTTGGTAAGCCGCAAACGATAAGGTGTATATTTCCTAATAAATATAAAAATAAAACCGACTTAAATACGTGTCAATGGTAACATACGCATTCTTATATGTTTCAAACGTCAAATAATGACGTCGCATTGAATCAGTCATCCATTATCGGTTAAGTAGACGTCGCAATCCGTTATGTACAAATACGTCGATCAGTTCAAAAAGTGATAGAACGCTGCCGCCGATAAATAGTCCCACAGAACCACCAATGTCACCTGAAATCAAATAGAACATAAATTAAAGAGAATACATTTTGTACAGGGAACATGATTGAATTATTTTTTAAATCGCATTTGGTCGTAAAAATTGTTGAATAGGTTTTTTATGAGAAAATATGTTTGGAGGGTTTGTGAAATGTGGCGTTAATTCATCATGGTTATATAATTTTTGCCATATGTCGGATGACCAGTCAATTAAAATGCATCGAATTATACGCTTTAAGCTAGAATGAATTCAATGATCACTCAACTTCATTTTCGAATAATGTTTGATAATATTATGTTATTTATTATGATTAAATATATATATGGTAATATTAAAAAAAAAATCAGTTTATTTTTATTTTACTGAGAAGTTGTGCGCTGTCATAAGACGCCTGTTGACTGACAACTTCGTAACTCAACTCCTGCATGTAGACGTCCAGTCGCATGAAGTTCTCTCTTCAAATAAAAATAAAATTCGACATTGTTTTTAAATAATGTTATAATTGAAAAAAAAAAAACATTGTTTGTATGTTTTAACATGAATCCGAGCGCATCAAATGTTATGGTAACTATAAAAATAAAATAATCAAACAGTGCCTATAATCAAAGTTTGTTCCCTACAATGTTTTCTTTGATTAATGTCTTGTAGTTATATAGTTATTCATATCAGAAACTTTCACAAAGGTTGTTTTATTTGGTTGTATATGTTATTTAGTTTATTCATTTATGAGTAAAAACATTATACATGAGTAAGGTTAATTAGAATCAATTAAGAACCTTACACAGATTATATAAGTTCTTACCTGTAAAATGACGAATCTACTTTATTCTTTTCACGAAACATATTTAAGGCAGTAGTCAATTCTTCAAAGGCGATTCTCAGATGATTATCATCATGCCGTAGTATCCTTGATGCCTCATAATGATCCGTCATATTCATAAACACCTCATGAATATTCATAAGCTTCTCATTAATATACATGGTATGGAAATCACCATTCATGCGCCTAATTACTTCCTGTTTTGCATACAGCCTCGTTTTCGATTCGTCCATATTTAGCATAGATGCAAATAACTTCCATATATAGGCATCCTCGGTTGGATCTGATATATTAGGATTTAAAAATGTAAACGAATCATTATACACATGCTCGTAAAATTTCCAAGTAATTTCCTCTTCTACTATGGATCGCCATAAATCCTGATAAGCTAGATCCAGTTGAATAAGTTGCTGTTGTAGAGCATATAGAAGATCCCGTAAAACCGCGAAAAATAAATTCATAAAACCGGGTAATTCTTTCATTTCCTCTGTAGATGCGAAATCACCCAGAAATGTTTTGCTATATGTTAAATTATTTAAATAAGTTGCTGATAAGTCATTAAATTCTGCTAATAACCGGAAATTGGTATTGGTAAAGTCATCCACAAAATTTTCCAGCTCGATACTCTTTCGTACGAATTCATCGTGCACATTTGTCAATGTTCTATTTAGTAGGTTAAAGTGTTCTATTATTTGTTGTATTTTATCTAACGGTACTACAACGACTCTATTTTCGTACATAAATAATCGATAATTATATCGTTTCCCGCCTCGTATAACATCATATTCCGCTGATTCATATAACGACTCATTAAATATCCCAGTTCGAGCAAAATCATTGCTTATATCAATCAAGAGATTTAAACCATCACTAAGCCATTGGAAAGATAGCAATAAATTATCATATTGGTCTGGTTCCCATTCTATACCAGTTTGAATTATGGGTAATGTGATATAAGACATATCGTAATGACGGTCCAGCGTGGTTCTATATGTAAGCAATGGTTCACCGGTATAGAAAGCGTTCCGAGTGTTGTTCAAATATTCCAATGCGCGCTCAATACAATCTAGACGGCTATGCGCTAAATTCAGAAGCGGAAACGTTAATAAACGACGTTCCGACTCAGTGTTATTCGGTAGCAGTAAAACGGAATAATTCTGCAGAGCGCGTTTGAATTGTAGCGGTATATCGTAGAAATCTTGCGTCACAAAATTGAATGCTCTTTCCTTATAAACATCCCAACCGCGAACGAAATCATGTTGGAATATATATTCCACATTATCCAATGCCTCGCGTTTATGGAATCTCAACCGATCCTGGAATCTATCAAACATGTCCACTTGTTTCATCCTATCAGATTCTACCTGCTCCCTTAACTCAGTTAATACAATTCCAATAGTAGATACAGTCTCATTTAAATGCTCAATCATTAGCGTATCATCCCTGACAACCGATTCAGTAACGCGTTGTTGTATATTGCGCGCGTGCACGTGTTGATCGCTTATGTATTGCACTGTATCTGTGTTGCCTAGCAACGAGTCTATGTCGTAATTGGAAGCGGTTGCGTAGGAGACACCGGGTTCGTAGGCAAGGCGGTAACAAGGGACTGGGCAGTCACATTCATCGCCTGAAAATAATAATTTTTTAAAATATTATAGTGAAATGAAGTGTTGATTATCTGTATAGTATTAGAGTTGATATGCGATACATTTAACGCTTAGTTTATATCAAAGATGGCCACTACTTTGATATGGGAGTTCGACATTTCCTGAAAATTATATATTCGCGGATATTTTCACACAAAATTTGACAAAAAAAAGGAGAAACGTTGAAAATCGCTCTAGTATATGCATGCTTAGAGTTAATGTGCAAATTAAAGATCAAAGTATGTATTAAAGTATACTAATGTTCATTTAATTGTGTGGTTTATAAGTGTCAACTGTCTGTAACCTTTCCAAAAATAATAAATTTCCAATTGTCAGAGGTTTTTTTTCTTATATGTTATACCAACGGTTCTCCCCCTTTTATTATGAAGACATCCGCGAATATATATTATCGAACTCCCTTATGTCGATGCACTTTATAAAATATAAATTTATAGAAAAAACGGGAGAAAAAATATGATTAAATAAGTTTCAAGCAACTTTGCTCTTACGATTATTTTCCACAACTAAATATTTGAAGAAACCAATTTGAAAGTTTATTTGAAAATGCCTAATTAACACACCGTATATAATTACCTGAGAGCATTCCAAAGTCATCTGGAAAAATAAAAAAGATCAATATTTATTATGACATTTTTTCTTAGACATCATAACGAATTATCAATTTTTAATCATTTATTGCTATTTCTATTCAAAATATGTTGAATCATAACTAGTCTGTGTTGGTATGATTTTTAATTCATACCTAGAGCTGGTTTAAGGCAATCTGCATACTCTTTCAAAGTGCAAACTGTGGATCCTAGAACCAAAACAAAACGAAAAATAAAATCATTTTTTTTATGGATGATATTTGTACATATATTAAGATACTGAAATGTAGTTTTTGACGATTGCTTTGCTGATGTGTTTTTTACGTCTCATCTTATGTTTTTTTTTTCAAGAAACATATTTTCAATTGAAATGCATGTGATTCGAAAAAAAAATCTTAAAGAAATCGGATGGCATCTAGAATAATCAATGTAATCGAGGTAATATTTTGTATAAGCACCGTATTTAACGACTAAATATTTTTCTTTTATCTGACCTTCCAATTAAAATAATTTTATGACATAGAAAACGGATAACGCTTTTTTACCTGATATTTTCCTATCCGATTTCGGCGACATATAGATATCCCTGCAACCACATCTCTCGAGCACATAACGTTGTTTGCAATTGATCTTACACGTGGTCATTGTGTATTGCGAGTAGAAATCCAATTTCAATGTATCGTTGCATTTACCATGCGGCTTACCAAGGTTGCTGATCTAGAAAAAATGAGCAAAACATGAAAACAGAAGGACACACTCATGGATCACGTATATTTATATTTAAGAGTGCTAAAACCGATGTTTTAAACCGATGATACAATATATTGTAAACCAACGATAAAAAACTACATATTTGCGCTATTTAAACAAAGGCAATGATCTACTTGTATTATCTACAACTTCAATCAGTGATATAACATATGAAACCAAAGTCGAGATTCACGCAAAATACCATAAACATAGTACAACACAAAGAGTTGTTCTGAAGAGAAAACAATGTGAAAACATAAATAATAAATCTTTTTATCTTGTTTCATCGAAAAACATATAATACATTACATTTTATAATTTCAACAACGTGCCTCGATAGTTTTGATCGCCACGAATGCCTGAGACCCTGGTGGAATTGCAATGCCTTGGTCGCGGACAAGGGGCGGTTCTTCTGGATTGTGCACTTGTAGTTTTAGGCCCGCTCCCGAATTAGGTCCCTTCATGTACTCGTATTGTTCTATGTTGAGGTGGAGACGGAGCCCACCTTCTGAACCTAGAATAAGCACATGTAATATATTGAAAATCCAACTGTATATTCTCGTACAATTAGTGGTTCTTCTGGGATTGCACCTTTAGTTAAAGACCCTTTCGTGAATTAGGGCTCTTTATGTATTCGTATTGCTCTATGTTAAGGTGTAGACGGAGCCGTTCCTAAGAACCTGGAAATAAGCATAAGCATTTGTAATTTGAAAATATATTTCTCGGATAACAGTTATTTGCTAGCCCATGCACCTAATGGGAATTCATTCATGTACCCTTTTGTTCGAAGCTGCGGTAGACCTCTACAAGCCGAGACCCCCTTCAGAACCTAGATAACGCAAAACTAGTGATAATTTGGCATTTTACACGCGGAATTATTGATTTCGCTAAGGGTCAACTTTGATTTTGATTTTTTCATGTTCTGGCATTAATGCTCTACATAAATTGAAGACGGAGATCGCCCATGTTAAAGCGAAGGAGGGGTTTTCATGGGCACAGTCGATAAAAATGATCTGACTATTTTTTCAATCATGTCCAGTCCAGTCTAGGTATATACTAAAGTACTATGTTAGTCATTTTTATAATACAATGTACTACACTTTGGAGGCGCCGCTGCGGCACCGGTGCACTAGAATGCAATCCAAAATAGATAATTTTACAATTAGACTCTATAGTCTAGAATAGAATTGAAGGACAATTCAACTATGAACAGTGGGAAGCCTGTTTAATATACAGAAAAAAAAAATATTCACGGAGAATTACATGCATTGCATACATTGCTAACATACAGAAAATAATATTCACGAATAATATTCTTCTAATCCATAACATGCATTAGAATGGCTAATTAGCTGTTGTGTGACCGATCAATTTTTGGGTCACTGACTATTTTCAATAAAAAAGCAGGAAAATATACATTTTTACGTGACAAATTTCAGTCGTTAACATGCTTAAGTGTTAGCGTTGCCATTATAATATTCTTTTGTGAACAAAATGTATATTAAATGTTATATCTATGAGAAATTGTCAGTGACCCAAAAACTGATCGGGTGACTCAATAACTGATTAACCCGTCTACTAATATACATAAAAAAATATTCACGAAGAATAACATGCATTGCTTAAATATTTGTACATGGCTTATTCAAGTGAAAATTAACCTTTACAAAAAAAAACGTTTGCGATTTATTCAATCTGAAATGGGTCATAGTTCCTTTAGCCCTACCAGTCTAATTGTTAAAATGTGGATATATGACATAAGCTTGCATTGCGGTAAATGTCACAATAACTAAATCGGCTCATAGTTTTATGCATGTATATTACGTTCAATTAAATGCTGTAAGCAGTATATTTATTTAACGAGAAGCAACATTAGTACAAATTTAATAAGCTTCGATTACAAATCAGGATATTACTGTTATTAAGATAATAAAATTTTAAAACTGAAATCATGTTGGAATATGACATTGATGATACAGCTAAACAAACAGATCATGTGACACATTTATCGGAAAGAAAAATAACAAGTGCATTATTTTCTCTTCATCGGTTGAGAAAAAGAAATAGTAAAGCACAATCACGTACAAATTATGAGAAGTATATGCCATATACTATGTATTATCACAATGTTGATGATTTGTGGAAGCACAATGACTTATATCGTAAACGAACCTTTTCCTTACATCAAAAGTTGTTTCATTGTATGATTATTAGTTGGGAAAAATCAGGATTCAAAACAGTGCTTAGGCAACTTTTCATTATTTTCGGAAAACGGGTTAATGAGGAAAACTTAAGATGGCTAGTTGCTGAAACCATATCGAAAAACATTTTGCAATTGACTATTCTTCATCGAGAGTATCACATGGCTAAGCAAATATGTACTGATGCCGAGTGTCTTTTGAAATCTTTGTTGGGAAATGATTGTGTTCAAAGCATAAAACTAATTTTCAGTAAAGATTTGATACTGAGCAAGTATTATTCAGAGACACTTAAACTCGGACGGTCACCACATTGGTCATATATTGAATGGTACAGAATATACAGAATAGTTTTTACAGGACACATGTGGTGGTTAATGTACTATGTCATGATTGTTATTCATATTTTGCTGATATTATTGACCACATTTAGCTTACTCTATCGAACGTCTCAAAAATGGCTGGATGAGCTTTTAAACACTTTTTCGCGATTTCGAAGTTTAGTATTACAAAGACATAACTATTATATGTCACTGACAAAATTAATTACACATATAATTGATCCAGACGCAAACGACAAACCCGCTGATTCGTTTGAATACATGACCCACATGTTATTTGATTTGATATTCGAATCAGAAGAAACAAATGCGAACGCCCTTAGTTTTGCCAAAGTCACCGCCGAAATTGGGACATTTAGCTTTATCGACTTACCGATTATAAAAAGTTATAATGAAGCCTATAACACATCATCCAATTACGAGAAAGACACTCAAGTTCATAATCGTAGGTGTGTTAATCGACGAAAAATGCGGGAACGTTGTCAAAGGCATATAGCTACTGCAGACGATTGTTCCAAAAGCGAAAGCGATAGCGAAACAGATAGTAAAAGTCAAACCCAACAGAGCCGAAATAAATGTAAAACTAGAACAAAATCGGGATATGCAATATCAAGTGCAGATAAGCATTTTTTTCGCCACCGGTATGCTCACAATAGAAACACAAATAATGCTAATACGCAATCCAAACCTGGAGGTAGATATAATAAAATATATAGAAATCAATGCGCACTGCGACGAGCTATGACAAATCATGTTTCAAAATATCGTGCACACTCAATGAACAATCTACTCACGAACTCTAGCCCTGAACGTATGCCGCGTTACTCCGGTTGGCTTCAGCGTCAACTCAAAGACAATCCAATATCACAGTCATCAACAGAGAACCCACGTAGGGTTATTAAGCACAAACAATATCCTTCGATTGCTTCGCAATATATCGGAATGGCCATAAAACAAAACAAAGACAACCAAATATCAGAGTCATCATCAACATCTGAAAGTAGCTCGAATAACCATCAGTCACATATACTAAGTGATAATTCATCATCAAGTGCAACGCTAGATCTTAAAGACCTGGATGGGTTGAACCAAAGTGATTTGAAAAAAGGGAATGGAAAACGTCTATTGCAGCCTTCGCTTCTGGCTGCTCAAATGGCGGATTTGAATATAGACACCGTATCATGTGATAGTGCCAGTCAGCTGAGCAGTGATTGGTTTAATCCTCATGACTATGGATGTGATGGTCGGCAAAGGTCGTCTGAGCCAAGTCCCAATCTAAATAAATATGATTTGAGAAAAGGAAACAGAAACGCTTTATTACAGCCAGCGACTTTGGCTGAACATTTGGCGGATTTGAATATATACACTGTGTCTAGTGATGATGCTAGTCCGCTGAGCGGTGATTGGTTTTATCCTCAGGAATATGGATGTTATGGTCGGCAAAGGTCGTCTGAACCATGTCCACAAAGAAGAGACGCATAATTCAAAAGTATTAGGTCACCGAATGAGGCCATGTTTGAGTTATTCAATGCCTTTTACGTGATATGAAGCGACCGCTAACCAAACATTTCGTCCAGTTTGAAATAGGTTGAAAAATGAGTTCTGTTTTATAGATTTTACATGTAAATAGACATAAACGGTAAATGAAATTGCCCCATTGTATTATATAGTGAGTGCGAAGTTATTTTTATCGACAAATGTTGGTTTACGGCATTAACGTGTTAAACTGCGTTGCGTCATTTGCACGTCGGCGACGTTAACTGCCATAATGTACTTCGACGTTGTGCGCCATGCGGTTCAGTGTGTGTTTGATCGGTATGGAACGTTAGAATTTAGTTGCATTATTTTTGACTGAATGATGTTATAAAATTACCTTAAAACGTACATAGACCATGCGTAGTATTTCATTAGATCTGTGTTTAATTTTTTTTTTGTTGAATTGATCACGTTTTATTTTGTGTATGCAAATGCATAATAATTATTTACATTAATATGAAACAAAAGTATGTTCTATTGTACTGTCTTTATGTATTCGATTCAGACCATTTTGGCACCTCTCCATGTTATTGAGTTGACGTACAAAAGTTCCGATAGCCTTTTATAGATTTGGTGGTTATGATTCTAATTATACATTGTATTTAGAGGATTTAATTTAATCATTCATATAAACATGTCGGAATAACACGGTATGTTCTATTGGTGTAAATTCTAATAACAATATTGAAATAAGCCATGAGTCACATTGATAAGTTATATAGTTATGCGCAAAACTGCCAAGTGTTTGTTAAATTGGAAATCATATGGCGTACGACGCGTTCTCGCACATGCAAACAATTCTCAAAAGCCAAATTTGATTAGATATATCTCAAACTGGATGCAAACTTGCAAACTCAATGCCAAAGATTTATGGATATATCATGAAATGCACATAATTGTCATAACTATTTAAAGCAATATTGGTACGATTGAGATTTTATATTTAGGTCATTGAAAATCTAGCTTAAATAGATATAAAACATTGTAATCCCGGGCGTATAATTTTCGTGGGGATCAATTTATTTCATACCAATTCAGATTCCGCAGACACAGACGCAAAGAGCCGCTGGTCGCACCATAAGGGTGTGTGAACTAAATAGTTGTTGTATTCCTGATTAGGGCGTACATGTATTTGGTAAATAGCAAAGACTAAATTGTACAGTTTCAATGGGCAGTCTAGGTAAGTTAGTTTTTTCTATTTATCAATTGATAATATTGCATGCAGTTTTATCAATAATATACATTAAACGCGCTTTAAAGCTTTGCCACTGCACTTAACATTCCAAACCGCACGCTTTTTACTACACGCTTGAACTCGTTCATGTCCACGCTCGTACGCCCACATGCCTGCATGCCCACAGGCTTGCATGTTCGCACGCTTAAATGCTTGTATATGTAGTTTACTTATAAATGATAAAATAAAATGTGTAAAAATTACCAGTACTAATTCGTAATAAAAGTTTATTTTTTTCCTTTAAATAAATTATATTGTATGAATGTCAAATATTCAATGCGTGTATATTTTCATAACACTTATATCAAACCGTATAATAGATAGAGCAAGACGAATTCATTTGGAATGGTGTAAAAATGCAAGTTTAATCTTCTAAAGAATTCATAGAGAAGAAACATATATAAGCTCACATAAAATGTTTATTAAATTAAATAAAATAAACATGATCTTATTTTTGTCTAAATGACGAGACACACATGAAGGGTCAAATAACTATGTGTTTAGAAAAATGTTACTTGATTATAAAAATCTTATTCTGTACTTTGTTCATTATGCCTAAATTTATTAAGGAAAATATACACATTGTACATGTAAATGTTAATAAATCAACACCCGCACGCTCGCACGCCCGCACGCCTTCATGCCTGCTCGCTTGAAACAATCCATGCTTGAATTGAATTTTATCCTAAATTCTATCGTGCGTCCGCCCGATCGATGTCAAGTTATAAAGCGCGTTTACTGTATACATATAATATAATTTTACTGCATTACCATAACAGGGGGCATATTTCTCTACTCTCCTCAACAAATAGCAGTGCACTTAGTTTGCCCTGTGTCAGTCAACAAGGCTATAATACTACCCAATAATAAACATACCAACGTGGTTATATTATGAATTTACTTTACGGTATGTTGTGCATAGCCTGCCAACGAATGCAAACAAAGTAGGAGAAGAAATGATAGTTTTACATGAAAGAAATAAAATACACTTTGTATAAAATAATATCTATATTTAGTAACTAAAATAAAATTAGTTATTAGGAGTGCAATCATGATCGACTATTAAGTTGATGATATTGTTAAAAAAACCCGATCTGGGCATAGATGTTTCAAAAATAAAGAGAATGTTGTCTGTTCTTCTTCGGTTTCAGGATAACAAACGCAAAAGATATTCGAAAACAAAATATTCGGTAGCACCTGCTCAAAAACAATCTTGTGACATGTGGACAAACTCAATTAAACATCGTTTTTTATTAGGGGATTGGACATTTATAAAACGATGGATCTTTTTGATACGTTGCTATGTGAATGAACCACGGATAAAAGCGTTGCTAGCGGAGGATAGAATAGCAGGCACTGACGATATAGAAATGAAATTTATGATTTCCGTTTTTGTCGTTGTAGCTCTTGTGCATTACGACGACTTGAAATGGTATTTAGAATCGTTAAATACAATTTTAGACACGGAATACATTTCCAGGATTATCTTAACTTTACATGATAATTTTAATTCATTTAATAGATTATTAGATCATTTCGATTCAATTGATTATTCCCTAGCATGGACTGTATTTATTTTTTACTTTTATCAGACCGTTTTTGTTGGAAACATTTGGTACACACTTTGCTGTACCATAACTTCATTTCGCATTCTGCTTCTTTTATTGTCAACATTTAGTGCGAGAATAAATTTCAATGTTTAGATAGTCTATATCAGAATATGGCGATCTGGAATTGCATGGTTTCTTGCAAATACTACTTTTATTTAAAAGTAGCAAGCATAATCGTTCTTATAATAGATCCCAAAAAAATTAACACATCTTTATCATTTGATGACATAGAGGATATCTTATTCGATGTAATATTGAATAAAAACGAAAAGCACAAAACAACCCTCGAAATTGCTAAAGACCTTGCAAAGGTGGGACTAAACCAAATCCCTAATTTTTCTATTTGTCGCAATTCTAAAATATCCTGCTCTGAAGGCAATTACGATACAGATAAACTTGTTACAGGCCAACAACGCAAGATTAAACGCACAAGTAGGAGCGTGTATAAACATAGACACAAGAAATCAGATAACACCGCCATGGATCGTTATAAATGTGGAGGTACAGTAATATCAATTATGCAACATCAGGATGACTCTAAACGAACGGAAAACACAGTTAATAAGTCAATGCCATATCAAACTGGATTGTCCTTGGGTTTCCCTGATAAAGGGAAAATAAGAGTTCCTTGTTCTAATACGTGTAGAGTTTTTCATCAATTAAAGCAAAGAAAACACATTTCGAAACGTCGCAAGATGACTCGGTTTCGGACAAACCAAAACAGAATGAACCCATCACGCTTGAATCATATTCATAAACCAGAAGCTGCAAATCCTCAGCTCCAAAGCAATCACAACCAACCATCGGAGTCATCATTATCGGAAACTACTTCAAGTGAGACTACAGCGGGACTCAGTGATAATTCATCACCACCCGACGTGCTTAACCTTAAGGATATAACAGCTATCGATTTAAACAAGATTGGAATAAATCGCGGTGAGCGTTTGATTTCGCAATCGGTCTTGGCCACAAAATTGGCGGATATTGATATAGATACAGTGTCTTGTGACAGTGTTGGACAACTGAGTAGTGATTGGTTTAATCCACAGGAGTATGGATGTGATAGTCCGGTTTAAATGTACACATAAGAAGGTGTATTGCACTTAATAAAGTCCGGTAAAAGTATGCAATAAATATAAAACTTGTAATAAGACGCACATGAATATAGTTACTTTGTAATTCATCGAACAAAATAATAAAATATACATAATATATGTGTGTGCTAAGCAAATATGTGTTGAACGCTATTCAAAATATTCATCTATTAAAGTTTATTTTTATGATTTCAAATAAAAAATCTAAAATTAATATTGATTAAATACCAAAGCATTGCGATGAAGACTGTTTAATGTGTATGACAATTTACTGTGAACCGTATCATGAAAGAAATATGTGCATGTAATACTAAACCGCTATGCGTTGTGTATGACTTAATGTCAATGCATTTATAAAATATGTTGGCAGTTTTCCACATTATTAAGCTGACACTGAATATTTCCCACAGACTTTTATGGACATAGTGGTTGTATGAATGGTAATAGTTGCTAAATAGCCATGCTTGTATTTAAAGTAAGCCACATTTTAGCTTGATAAAATTAGAAAAAAAAAAGAAATTTGGTTTCTAATTGGATTATAAATTGAAGTTCTAATTGTACTGTTTTTATATGTAGTTCGTCTATTTATGTAGATGTTGTATTTTTCAACATCCAAATATCTTGATATCTTGATAACACGACAATACCATATTATAATGGGTCAGAATATATCCAAACAAAGGAAACAATCTAGTAGCATTTCAAGGTCAGGGCTTGTTCGACCCTTCTCTAATAAAGGAAAAGCAAGAATAATACGTTCAAATAAGTTAGGAGTTAATAATCAATTGAAGGGAAGAGTGAATCTATTGCCGCGACGAGGCAAGATGACCAGGCTTCGAACATACCAAAACGGAATTAATTCAACATGTGTAAATCAAACTCATCAATTTGATGCATCTATGTCACATCGATGTGAAATGCAAAATGCCAAACATCGGAGTAATCTTTATCAGAAAATACTTCAAGTGAACCCTCAACTGAACTCAGTGATTTTCCATCACAATCTGACTCGCTTAACCTTAAGGATATATCAACTATGGAATCCAAAGAAATTTGAAGCAACAGCGCCGAGCGTTTGATATCCCAATTCCTCTTTGCAACAAAAATAACGGATATTGATATGGACACAGTTTCTTGTGACATTGTTGGACAACTAAGTAGTGATTGGTTTAATACACAGGAGTATGGATGTGATAGTCCGGTTTAAATGTTAACCATAAGAAGGTGCTTTGCATTTAATAAAGTCAGGTAAAAGTATTGGTTCGATATAAAACTTAAAATGAGACGCTCATGAATATAGTTACTTTGTATTTCACCGAATGAAATAATAAAATGTATATTTTATATGTGTGTGCTAAGCAAATATGTGCCAAAAGCTAATCAAAATATATTCAGATTAGGTTTCGTTTTTTTTAAATTGCAATTATAAAAGCTAGAATTACTATAGATTAAAAATCAAAGCATTGCGATGAAGACTGTTTCATGCATATGACAATTTACAGTTAACCGTAACATGATGCAAATTTGTGCTTGCAGTATTGAATTGCTTTGCTTTATGTATGACTTAATGACAATGCCGTTATAAAATATGTTGGCAGCTTTCCACATTATAAAGCTGACACTGAATATTTCCCACAATTTTTATAGACAAGGTGGTTGTATGAATTGTTATAGATGCTAAATATTTAATTTTTGTTGACACTATATGAATTTTTTGTTACATGGTATACTTTATTCCGTAACGATAAACAATTTCTTACTGTATTTTTTTTAAAGTTCAGAGTCACAGTTTTTGAAAACAATTTTGTTAAGCAGTTGTTTGCACTGTATATGTAATAGGTTAGGTGCGCATTTTTCAGATTATGTAAATTAAAAAAAAGCTCGCGAGAATGAGCTAATCTGAAACTGGCTCCCCTGTCGTATACATGTATAATCTATGTAAATAAAGCGAGGTCATTAGAAGCAATTTTAAGATTGTCTCACTACAAATTGCATGGAACTGTGCCGAGCAAATGAAGCATGAACACATAATTCATTTGGTTTAGCTGACTAGCAAAATTGCCCGTTATAATACCCGTTATGGTAAGGATTTATTAAGGGCACTGCAAATAAACAAGCTTAATGTCTGATGTTTTAATTTATTACTTACACGTATATTGATGCAGTTATATGATGTGTTCATACACATAATTCATTTGGTTTAGCTGACTAGCAAAATTGCTAACAGTTTTTTAATAGATTTGTGGTTATAATACCGGTTATGGTAAGGATTTATTAAGGGCACTGCAAATAAACAAGCTTAATGTCTGCTGTTTTAATTTATTACTTACACGTATATTGATGCAGTTATATGACAAACATAAACATATCATTTACACATTATTATATGGAATTCCGGTCAAAAATAATCCCCATAATCACCATAACCAATTTAGGAAAAATAGGACTCAAAGTCTTTGACCAAAGAGTCCTCTGGTATTTAGACCCTCAACATAAAGGAACCAAAATGCAGCATAGGACTTTCATACATAAAGTCGACAAACTTATACTCGTTAAATCATAGAATCAGTGTCATTTATGGGTTTGGCAAAATATAGTTATACTTCTAACATGTGGATCCAATGCTTTTAATATAATTATTTTGCAGCCCGTTTATGTTCAACAACATTTATGATTATAAAATAATTATATATTAATAGTCGTGTTTGAATATAACCTGTATACATCACTTCCAAAGAAAATTTTTCATAAATACATAAATACCTATATGCAACCGAGCGATATAAAAGTGTATGCATGAACCCCTTAGCCATGATAACCTTGCACTTATCATGAAGTGGGGTTTTGGGCAATGTACTGGCTCTGTGCCAGTTAATGAATAGATAATCAAACACACTTATCAACGTAAGTATAAACAGCTAAACTAAAAACTATCTAAATATTTGCAATTCATGCATTGTGCCGCGCACATAACACTATTGTTGCTTAACATTTGTTATGATATACTGGTTTGTTATACTAAATATTAGAATTTAAATCATTTTTCCAAAAGAGGATAAATAGTGAAATAAATCATATCGGGTTTTAGTAAACTATAAAAGTGCAACCATGTTGGATTTTGACATTGATGACATAGTTAAACAAACTGATCCTGATTGGCCAACACCTGCACGAATAGTAAGAAACAAATTGTTAGCACTTCTTCGATTAAAGGATAAACATTCTAGAGTGATATCATTAACGAAAACTAAAAGGCAAGTGTATGATATTAAAGTTAATATAAGGAAAACACAAACTCAGCCCGATAGTGACGTGTCGTCGCCAAATGTGAACATCGAAAAGATTTCGCAGGATAAAACTCAAGGCGTTGATTTCGTTATAACACTGCTTAAAAGAATGACTTTATTAATGGATAAAAACTTAAAGAAAGATGACATAAGATGGCATGTTGCTCATTTGTTATTTGACACAATCTCGCCATTGGAATATGTGCTACTGGATTATATATTTGCAATGCTGTTTTTAGAAAGAAATCAGTGTTTGATTACAAATATATCAGGAATTAAAGGTGAAGGGCATATAAAACATATCTTACGTGAATATGATACAATGTTTTGGCGGTTTCTATTTTATGTAGATTCGGTTCCTACATCTGATGATAAACCATATGATTTTATTTTGTGGTATAAAATATATATTGCAATTCTTACTGGAAACATGTTTTTAACACTTCTTTATTACATGAAGTCTATTCAAGTGTTGTTTATTTTGATATCCGCCTACAGGAAACTTTGTGGTTTACATTTACCATGGCTTATTGATATTTATACAACTTTCTTACGATTGAATTGCATTGTCCGCAAACGATATTACTTTTATTTAACCACTGTATGTTTAACTATATATATGATTGAACCGAAGACATACACTTCATCACCAATATCGGTTCAAGAACTACATGCCATGTTATTTGATGTGGTTTTTGAATTGATGAAGAACAAAAAAGGCGCTCTTGATATGGTGAAAAAGGGAGCACAAATAGGATTGTTCGATCTATCAAAATTTATGTTATCTACAGATTCTGATATAATATATTCCACTGTTCTAAGCTGTGACTCAGAATTGCCCAGCCTGCGTAAACAATGTGCGATAGAACCGAAATTTACGCGATCATATATACAAAGGAAAAGGTATTCGAATATATTACACTTATGCATCAGCACGGGCAAGTCAAGTGACGACAGTTTTGATATGTCTATTTCGGATAGGACTAAATCGGTAAGTAGAAGAAAATCTACAAATAGAAAGACAGGATCAGAAAAATGTGTATATCGCCGTCGATATTTCTTTGGTAGAAATGAGAAAGGCATATGTTCGCAATCAAAACGCGCACTTGTGTTAACCCGACAAATGACAAAGCCATGCGCAATTCGACGACCAATGACAAAACGTTCACACTTGTCAAAAGACAACCACTCAATGAGCAGAATGTTCCTGTACTCCGGCGCTAAACGTAGACCACGTTCTATTGGTGGGCCTGAGCTACAACGCAGACACAATCGAATGTGTAAGTCATCAACAAAGAACCCACATACCAAGCGCGTTCCAAATCCGTCGATGTTTTCGCAATATATCCGAATGACCAAACCAGAAAGGAAACATAATCTAATATCAGATTCATCATCAATAACCGAAAGTAGCGCTAGTGATCATCAGTCACATATACTAAATGAGAATTCTTCATCCAGCGCCTCGTTTGACCTTAAAGACATGGACGGGTGAAACCAGAGTGATTTGAGTAAAGGGAGCGAAAACCGTTTATTGCAACCTTCGCTTTTGGCTGCAAATATGGCGGATTTGAACATAGACACTGTTTCTTCGGAAAAAGGACGACAATCTTTATATGAAAAGTCAGGGTCAGATATTTGTGTATTTCGCCGTCGATATTCCTTTAATAGAAATACCAGGGGCTGTGTTCGCGATCGAAACGCTCAGTTGAATATACACAACAAATGAGAAAACCAAACGCAATTCGACGAGCAATGATAAAACGCCCTTACTTGCCAAAAGGCACATACTCAATGAACAAAATGCTCCTGTGCAACGGCCCTAAACGTAGACCACGTGGGCCTGAGCGACAACGCAAAGACAATCAAATGTGTAAGTCATTAACAAAGAACCCACATACGAAGCGCATTCAAAATCCTTCGATGGCTTCGCAATATATCGGAATGACCAAACCAGAAAGCAAAGATAATCTAATATCAGATTCATCATCACTAACTGAAAGTAGCGCTAGTGATCATCAGTCACATATACTAAGCGATAATTCATCATCCAGCGCCTCGTTTGACCTTAAAGACATGGACGGGTTAAACCAGAGTGATTTGAGTAAAGGGAGCGAAAACCGTTTATTGCAACCTTCGCTTTTGGCTGCAAATATGGCGGATTTGAACATAGACACTGTTTCTAGTGATAGTGCCAGTCAGCTGAGCAGTGATTGGTTTAATCCTCAGGAATATGGATGTAATAATCGGCAAAGGTAGGCTGAGCCATGCCCTTAAGGAGACGACGTGTAATTCTAACTCATTTTAACCTAATTCAAAAGTATTAAGTTGTTTTTTTTTCACCAAATTAATGTGCTTTAGCGTGGTAAGCTGCGTTGCGTTGTTGCAACAGCCCCATTGAACGTCCATGACGTCAGCTGTTATATTGTCGATATTGTTATATATATTTATATATATATATATATATATTTACGTCATGCGGTTTAGTGTGTGTTTATT
>LQRL01025417.1:0-13375 GCA_001703475.1 Hydroides elegans
TGATAAAGCTTTTATTTTCAATAAACTTACGTGTTCTAGCAGCATCTCATCTTTTGAGCCAATCGTTTCACTTCTTTCCGATACGCCTCATCAAAGATGAAGTAGATAACTGCGTTGCCAATATGGTTCATGAAATACGCAAAGGTTAACAATAAGTCATCAGCTATACGGGTCAGGACGATTATGGGCGTTATGAAGGAACATATATAAAGGAGCGTTATGGCGAAAAAGATCTTGATGACTCTCTTGTCTTTTGATGTGACCCCCGTCTGTGATTTTGCAGTTGCTGCCTTTAGTGTTGTTGATTGTGTCAACGCGTTCGAGTTTCGCATAGTTTGTGGTAGCTTCTTACTTGATTCGGACGCCTCCTTGTTGGCTCTAGAATGAATATGTAAGATTCATCAATTATAGTCATAATATTATATCATTGTTTCCTAACAAAACAGGTTAAAAATCTATCCAAGATGCAAATTGAAAAAGATAAAGCTTGAAATTATCAACAAAAACTACCCAAATAAAGCTTGAAATTCTCCACAAAAAACTACCCAAATAAAGCTTGAAATTCTCCACAAAAACTACCCCAAGCCATGCTTTGTTCACTCACCCATCAAGCGTCTTTGTTGATGGCCCTTGTTGTCTAGGCACCTCAGTTGGCTGAGGCCTTCCGGTGCCGTTGTTGACTTTCCTTCGTTGTTTCCTCAACTTGTAAACAATAAGCGAATACGCAACAAACAGTGTGACAAAGGATCCAATGATAAACGCAACCAGGGTCAAGCGCACTATATTGCCTTCATCGGTTTCCACAGTTACCGTAACTATGGACGCGCAAATGCTCATAGCAACCAGCGTAACAACGGTTGCTAGGCAGCGTCTTGGCGATCGGTTGTAACTGAATGGTCGCCACACCGCTATCAGTCTATCCAGTGCCACGGCTGTTAGGATGAAAAGATAGGATAACACAACGCATTCTAATGTCACAGCGTATAAACGACTCGTATAATAAGTGAGACCGTGCTTTCGGAAATACGCACGAGTGGGTACAAGCAGGTATTGCGGCGCAAATACTAAAACGGCGAATAAATCCAGAGCTGCTAAAGTCAGGATGAATATTCCGCCGTTTGTCATTGGTTTTTGTTGTCTGTAGAAGTAGATTGTAAATGAGCTGCCCGTACATGCAAGACATATGATGAGGGCTAAGATGATACTGTATGTGGCTATTTCCGTAGTGAAATCCATCATATCTTTGGTATCATGTCAATCAACTTGCTTTTGACAAAGCGCTCTATAAAGGTTGATTTTTTTTATAATAAGTTCCCAATCTTGATGGATGTTTATCTTTTTCAACTCTCATTTGAATTGTAGTCATCGATAAAAAAAAATATCAAAATAATTTTGGTCGATGGCTGAATAACATAACTAATAATTTGTTTCCACGCTATTTTAAGTTCCAGAGTTATGGCGATTCTTTCAGTAATTGTTTTCGATTATAAAATGTCGATCTCCATGAAAAAGTCGATTACATCAATTATTCTCTTTTTACCGGCTGAAAGCAGTAAAATTGTTACCAGTTGTTTAATATGAAAAATAATCCTTTAAATAAAATGAAAATAGACAAGCTTCATCACTTTGTTAGCCGCCGTTTCCTTCAAATGAGCAGATTTCAACTTAGTAGACTTTATATATTTTGTAAAAATCCTTTTAGACTTGAGTATGAAAAACTACTAATTTGTCGATGATTGAAGCTCATCTTAGATTTAATCAAATTAATTAGAAGTAACGGGGAACACCGCATAAAACACTTCTCAAATCGTGTTTCTCACCACAATTTATTTATCTAGAAACATTCTAATTTTGCCGTCATTTGCATTTTGAGCTAGTTTAAAAAATTGTAGTCAAGCTTACAAGAAAAAGTGTGGTCTAATGCGTGTGGCTCATAGATAAGGTTTTTAACTTTTTAATGACCGTGTGTACCGTAAATTCGGGATCTTTGTTCCAAAGTCACAATTTATAATTCCAAAGAGGTTGCAAAATTATATTATCATTTTTAGCCCCAGCCAACCAATTTGGCTGAGGGCTATTGCTATTCCCAGTCCGTCTGTCCGTCCTTCCGTCTGTTAACATTTGATAATCAGTAGTTTGTCCGCGGCACTTTGGTATGAAGCCTTTGTCCTAGGATTCTGACACTTTACACAGTGAAAGAATGTATATTGCAGATGTGAAACGTCGAGGTTTCAGTTTGATCGACAACAAAATGTCGAAATTACGGGGGTCTGAACTTAGACGAATTTGAGATATTTTGGAATATTTTAACAGCAGTTTGTCCGCGGCACTTTGGTATAAAGTCTTTGTCCTAGAGTTCTGAAACTTCACACAGTGTATGAATATATATTGAAAATATGCAACGTCGAAGTTTCTGTTTGATCGACTAACAAATGTCAAAATTACAGGGGTCTGAACTGAGACGAATTTGAGATATTTTGGGATATTTATACAGCAGTTTGTCCGCGACACTGTGGTATGAGGTCTTTGTCTTAGGGTTATGAAACTTCGCACAGTAAAAGAATGTATATTGCAGATGTGCAACGTTGAGGTTTCAGTTCATTCGACCATACACTGTCGAAATTACGGGGGTCTGAACTTAGACGAATTTTATTGATATTTTGGGGTATTTGTACGGGGGTCTGAGCATAGAACATAGAGAAA
The DNA here is from genome assembly GCA_001703475.1 of Hydroides elegans. Classification (NCBI taxonomy): domain Eukaryota; kingdom Metazoa; phylum Annelida; class Polychaeta; order Sabellida; family Serpulidae; genus Hydroides; species Hydroides elegans. The sequence goes on from LQRL01025417.1 coordinate 2,704, forward strand.
GATTGCGCGTATATCGTGACGTTGTGGACAAATATGTTGGGGCCTCGGTGTGAACGCGACGTTGTGAGATAGACGTTTTGAGACAGACGTTATGAAAAAGACGTTGAAAGAAAGACGTTAAAAGAAAACGTTGTGAGAAAGACGTTGTGTAAAAGATGTTGTGAGAAAGACGTTGTGAAAAAGACGTTGTGAGAAAGATATTTCTTTTGACTGGCTTATTTCAATCCACAAATATTCGTGTTAAAGACCGTTTGGCCTTGTCTGGGGGCTTTTCATCTATGATGCCTATGTTTAACTTTATTCGACGATAGAAATCATTTTACTACAAAATGGATAAGAACATAGTTCGATGTCAATCATTAGTCGAAATAACAATTTATGTAATATTTATCCTCCGTGAAAACGAGGGGATATAGTGTTGAGCTTGTCCGTCCGTCTGTCTGTCCGTCCGTCTGTCCGTCCGTCCGTCTGTCCGTCCGTCCGTCTGTCTGTCTGTCTGTCCCGCTTGATATAGGGTACTTTGTGCAGGCGAGTTTGGTATAAAGGAGTTGAGCTAGAGCTTTCAAATTTTATACACATATAAACCAAGGTTAAGGCTGTGCCTCGTCAAGGTTTCATCTCGATCGGTTGAAAATTGTCGATTCTGGAGCACTTTAAAAATTGTCGATTTTAAACTTTTTTTCAGATGCCAAGCACTTTGTGCAGGCGAGTTTGGTCTGAAGCGATTGAGCTAGAGCTTTTAATTAGGTATTATAAACACAAAAAGTAACCAATAATGAAAATAATAATTTTCACATGAAAGATCACCGGGTATCCTTCTTTCATTAATCTCATGACGCATCGAATTCCCTTTTTTTAATGACATTAGTTTTTGTGTCATCGGAAGGTTTCATTGGTGAAGCCGTTTTTGGTATTTTATAATGATGATGTTCAGACTCAAACATGTACTCAATTTACTGCTAATTGAATTGGTATTAGCTCGTTACAAAGGTGTTTCTATCACATCTAAAACGAAAATGATCTGAAATACGAAAGTGAAACTTGGTTTCTTGTGAACATCGTTTCTTTCTGAGAAACGCGATTTTGAAGGTTTACGCACTTTTCAAATGCCGAATGCAATATTATTGTACTGTTATTACCGGTGTATGACCCGCACTGGAGTATAATCCGCACTTCGCAAAACTTGATAAATTTGTTTGCAAATTCGGTGTATAACCCTATAACCCTTGACGCTCTGATTAATTCTTGATATCTTTTTTTTTTCAATAATACTCTATGTTGGGTCCTAAATATGGTAATTAATAATACCGAATGATATTAAATTTACCAACGAACAATATTTTGAACAAAAACATGAAACGACAAATTTTTCTTTAATTTGGTGTATATTCGCACCGGTGTATAAACCGCACCCGGATTTTTGTTTGTAAAATCGGTGTATAACACGCGGGTTATACACCGATAAATTCGGTATAGTTTGATGTTTTTTTCGGATTAAGGTTTTTTTCAAACTATGATTGGCCAGACGAAATAGTAATAAAACCAAGAGCTAAGCATACGTAGTAGCGATACACTGTGCTAGTTTCTTTTTTTAATGGACTTTCTTGTTGAGTACAGTGCTGCCATCTTATAATCTATGAGCTACAACCTCTAAAATACATGTCCTTTGATTTAATTATAAAAATGCAATAAGAAGCTGTACATTGATTAAAAGCGACATGTCCCTGCTATGAACATAATCATTTCCCAAGATTAAAAGAACCATATTCTTGTCTCATCTTATGGTTCTTTTGCATCGCGTAGACGATGGAGGACATTGGGGGAAATGAGATTGATATTGGGTTTGATGAACCAAAGGTGATACAAAAGGTCATTGCTGCTGTTCTTATATAACATGGCAGTTTTATTTGACTTAGCAATCATTTTTTTTTTTGTTAGGTCCAGAGAGTGAGCCAAAGTCATCTCCTTGTTCATAAGATTGTATCGTTTTGTGATAAAAAGATACATTATGTGTTTTGTATAATAAGTGAACATGAATCTGCATAATTTATCGCTATATTCATTTTCCTGATGTTTGTTGTCAGGTCCCGAAAGTGAGCCACTTATTGTGAGTGCCGTAGACGAACCGGACGAGGAGTATCTCATCTCAGTCACTGACCGGTAAACTATTGTTAATTTTAATGATTTTTTGTATCCATTTTGGTTAAATTATATCCTTTAATTTATACTATGACGTGACTTATCAGTTCACATAGGAGAAATAGCGATTGTGACCTGAATATTATGTCACTGGGCAAATATGCAATCGAAAAACTGTTAACCGTTTCAAAAGCTTTCTTTTTAAATTAACATCATGCATTTAACATATTGCAGTTAATTTGTCCAGACCAACATTGATTTGGTAAAAGCAAACTTGTATTATATTGGCTTCATAGTTATAATACTATTATAATCTAATCGTTTTCTAACTATAGGTTTAGTTTAATATGTATATGTTTCTCCATAGCTACCTCTTAGAAAAAGACATAAACGGTGACGTCACAGAAGAACTCGACTTGAAATGTCTTCTTGACGTTAACGCCAGTTGTGACGTCATTGCGGAAGTGGGCGATGACGTCAGCTATTGCCTCAAGATGACGTTCGATTACGTCAATAAAAATAAAAGGGAGAGGCATATTATAATGGAGGATGAGGAATCTAGTAAGGTATGTGGAGGGAATTTTAGTATCTTAGTATCTTACATGAGTGAACCAGTGTATGTTGACATTGAAAAAAAAAATCGATTCAGGCAATGTCGACATAGCTCTACAAAGGTTCACAGGTTAACGCTAACATAACACTATGTCACTAGGCCTCTTTGAAAGATAGCAAAGTGTTCAAACTCAGTCTTAATTATAACTATTATTTCATCTTTTGATTTTGGCATACATCCGTTCATTTTTATATTCTATGCTTGTTCCAATTTACAGGTGCTGTTAGAAATGCTAAAACCTATTGCGGCTGCTAATCAAGAAGCAATACGCTTAAAGAATACAATGCAGGCAAGTACAGTATATAAATGCAAATTATATCTTAAAATGAAATAAATTAAGGGTTATGTTGTCAGATATATTGGTAAAGTTTGACCAAATAAATTCATAATGAAAATAAACACATATATTCAGGCTGTATTAAGCATTACTAAGTTAACAGCCTCTTCCTTTGTAATTATGATCAATTATTTTTTATAATGGACTTTAAATCACATTAGATAAGGAACTCGAAACTTACAACGCTATTAATCAAAACAATGTACATGCACCTCGGCAGCGCTTCAGAACTGTCCATTATTCGATTCATGGACTTAATCCGAAACATATGTTTAGGGCAAAGAACGAGGTCAGTCGATTCATTAAAAAGTGTACAGAAACCTTTACAATGTTTTGATAAATTGAGTTGACTGAGTTCTTTTTCTGACTTAGTTAATAGTCCATTATCAAATACAATGTTAAATACAATAGAAAAACGAACTGTAAACTAAAGTCACTAAAATCCTTTTATTCATCTGACCAGTGCCTCAAGTGCAACCACGAGTTTACAACACTTCCGGGTAAAGGTCACCGGAGAAACTCGAGTCTTGGCGGAATGAGCCGAATCAGCAGCATCGGAAAAAATGTGGACCAGATGCTTCCGAAAGGTGAATAAACTAGAGAAATGATAAACCGAATGATTATGGGAAATCCCATAAAGCTCTTAAATCAAAATTGCCTAACCTAAGAGAAAAAATATTTTTTTGTTGGAAATATATTTTTTCTTTAATTATACAGGAATTTGATATATCGTACTTTGTATTTTTAGATTTTCCTTATTTCAAATCATATTCGTATCTTAATGTCAAGATTCAAAATAATTCAGTTATATCTCTAAATTAAGCGCAAAGTAAGCGAACAACAACGTATACTAAAAACACATTTTATTCAGCCGATTTATTTTGTAGGTTTTGAAGAAGAAGGACCGACATGCCCAAAATGTGGAAGCGACCTAGTGATAGAGGCACATCCCCAAAAAGTGGTAAGTTCAAAATGAACTCATATACAAGTTTTGCCGTTGTTGATTAAGTGTAAAATAGATAAGAAAAACAGAAATAAGACAAACAATTCTTTAAAGATTTATTAAATCCGACAGTTACCATTTTGCTATGCTTCTTTTTATTGCGTATTGCGTTTTGGTGGATGGTTAGATTATTTACAATTTTCAAAACTAGATATTTCATTAATATTTAGCTCTAACAAAGTATTTTTTGGAGGTATCGAAAATGAAAGGAATCTTCCATTTTCGCATGCACACAATTTAGGTTGGTACCAATAATGTAATTATGTTGCTAGGCACCCGCTAAAGATGGCGGAAGTAACTACACGACGCCAGTGGGCTCCTTGACAACGCAGTCCTATCTCACTCAGCCCTTAGCAACCAGTTCTACGTTCACCACACCAAATAAGGAATCACAACAAATGCAGCGCAAATCGGTACCGTGGAGTACGGACAAGAATAAAATGAAGTATGCAGGATTTTGATTTAATATGTTTTATGAAATAAAAAATGAATATGAAAATTGTTCAAATATATGATGATGTATATGTATTTATCCGAAATGGTTTGACCTAGCCAATAAAAAAAGATTTGATTATTCTATAATTTTATTTGCCCTCAAAAAGGCTTCGAATTGTTATGTTTGGCACGAAATTCGTTTAGATATATATGACGATTTATATGTAGTTGTCCCAAATGAATGTGGGATTAAGATACATAGATTTTTATCACCTGACTTTGTGAAGGATTTTGATATAAATAATTATGGATGTTTTATTTCATTTGCCCTGAAAATGATTGTTTTATGTTTGCTTGTCTCCCTTGCTTGCACCACTCTATAGATGGAGTGAAATCCAATTATATAAAACAATCAATTGAAATATAACAACATTTAATATGTATTATCATATGTACATACCTTTTGATGTTTTGAAAATGCCTAAATGCTCCCTAGAATTGCACTTCCTGATTATAAGCATACATTTCTCAATCAAATTTTGATTAGAAATTCTCATCGTATAGAACTCCAGATTGATTTCTTGCGAGAATCTTAAAATGAAATGTCTTTGCATCATCCTATACTTTGCCTATACATTACATGCATCGTTTTATATTCCCCCCTCAGCAATACCGACCCGATTTCTACGAATGGTGAAAACTCATCATATCAATCATGCACCACCGAATTATCACAGTCCTACAGGTATGGATATTAGGTAGTCCCATGTGAAAAATACCAGTTTATAGATATTGATTTTAAACTGCACTTTATCGAAGAAGAAAGAATAGTAGAATACGAAACATTTGATTATTTCACTATCTGTTCCTCTGTGCCTGGAGACACCTTTTGAGTTACAAACTATACTGTTTTAGTAATCATGAATAACAATTTTAATAAACAGCAGCCAACAGATATAAAACAACCTGTGTCATATGAGAATTACACATGTATCATGATACACGATTCCTCAATAAAAGGGTAGGTATTTAAAGCGCTTAAATATAGTAATTCATGAACTCAAATCTCACACGGAAAATTAATATAATAAAACCATGTAAAGATTGCACATAATCTTCCATTTCTATACCTTCTCTTCTCAGGTCTATCAAAGACGCAGTACTTTCCATTCAAAATGGCGGCTCGTCAAACAACAGCCGGGACTCTTCGCCTCACCACGTGATCAAATCCAAAATGGCGACGGCATCATCCGAAAACAACACATCTCAAACTGCAAAAAAATCGACAAAATACAGTTTGAATCCTTTTGAGGATGAACATACGAGCGATAAGAAAATTGAAAGGGCGAGTTTGAACCCATTTGAGGATGACAATATAAGTACTGCCAGCGACAATAAATCAACCAACCAAAGTTTAAATCCCTTTGAAGATGACATAGAATCGGCAATGGAGGATGATGATAGTATAACCATAGTAACCAACGGATCAACCAATGAAATTCGAGCCGGTCCCTCGGTTGATAGAAGTGGCTTAGTTTCGGGAGGGAGTAGTACTACAACAGTGAAAAGGCAAAGTGGCAGTGATTTGGTGATTCTTAAAGAGTCTTCCGCGGAGAGAAATAGTTCCGACTATGGAACGAGTGATAAATCTAGTCAAGAAAACGTGCAAGATGGAAACAGTGATATAGGAATAGAGCAAAGCTCAAAGACCAAAGAACAATCGAATGCAACGGGTGCTTCTTTTGATATACATTCAAGTAGCGAAACAAAATTAAATTTAAATCAGTTTACCAAAGAAACAGGATTTAACACAGCTCCAACGATGATTGAAAGTACGCTCTTCAAAACCGTTCACTCGTTTTCTAACCCTGTTACCATGGCAGGACAATTATCAACAATCAGAGTTCCTAGCGTTTCTAAGGTGAGCAATCTAGAAGATGATTATGCTGATGACTCAATCGATATTTCGCATTCTGATGAAGAGAGTCTGAATAGATTTAAAGACCCGCATGCGCAAACGCTAAGTCCTGTGCATGAAAACAAAGTGAGCCAATCAAAAACGGCCACGTCACAAAATGGCGCTAATTCAAATTCAACCAATCACAGAGGAGGAGCGCATTTAGTGCGGAGACATTCGAGTGATATTGAAGTGATAACCGAGGAGAGCGGTAGTTCTATCAAAATAGAGCAAAATGAAACTACTTCGGGGGAAAACGAAACCATGGGGAAAACCCCTAGGACTGAAAAGGAAGATGCTTCTATTTATGGATCGTTAACTACGAGTGCTGTGAGTGACATGGTGGATTATATGCGCAGCTCTATTTATGATTCGGCGACTTCATCGAAAGTGGAAACAAACGCGAATAAATCATCTGAAGGTAAACACTTTAAGCATTGTTCACAACCTTGGCTTTGAATAACATCATGTTTTGATATTCAGAATAATAAATTTAAAACAAACATACAAATCACCATTGAAAAACTCTTGTTCCTGATACTTTTGCATTATTTGATTCATTGCTGTTAATATTGAATATTGTTTTAAAATAAATAGAATATAAATAAGTGTGAAAGAGAAGAAAATCTGAATGAAGCTAAGAGGTAACAGTTTTTTTCAGACTAAGAAGTGATTAATGATTATATAACTAATAATTAAATGTTTTTTAGAAACGTTAGAGGAGGTGTTCAGCTCAAGTGATTTCAGTCAGATAGACCACCGACTCAAATTGCATCTTATGATGAACGTGTTTGCTGATGATTTAGAGGAATTTCAGCTTATTCTTAGGGTATTTAGGGTTTTTACTATTTTCATATACATGTTTTATATAATTGGCGATTACATGGATATATAACAATTATTAGACAAAGGAGACGTTAAGTATGGTAGGATAATTTCTTTTTACTGGTTTTGGTCTTTTTCATAGGGCTGATAACCGTTTCTTTTAGCTTTGTATTGCTCAGCCCTTTCTTAGACATAAAAAAGACGTTTAAGCCAATAAGGATGGGTCGATGCTAATAATCTGATGTCTTCATGTTAAGATTCATGAACCGACAATAACTAAAGTAATCTGTTATTTGACAGTAGAATCTACTGCATAAATAAAAAAAGAGAGATGAATAGTTTAAATATTAAAAACTCAACGCATGATCATTGAATAAATATATGTTTGTTCGACCAGAATCGTTTCACTTACTTTTAAGTTTCTTCTATATCATAATAGTGCGGTATGGTCCAATATGAGAAAGGAGAAGAAGTCGAAGGATTGCTTGTTGCTTCGAATACCCATCTTTACATTTTCAAGGTTGTCGGACCAGAAAAGTAAGTAGATCAGCTTTAAATTGTGCGAGCAAAAATGAATACATGTATGTATGGGAAGTATGATCATCAAACTTCAAGTAGTCGAGTTATTAGTGTAATTCTGACTATTTTGACTTTTTACAAGAGTAAAACAGTGATATGGAAAGACCTGTTAAGTGACAAATACAAACTTTCGAGATAACAGGCAAAAACTGTTTCATTCTGAGATTAAGCATATGAAACGTATACAAAGTCGAACTCATCGCCTTAATTATATACTAGTCAAGGCCCGTTTTTTACGAAATAATTTTTCAGTGACACACATGACATCACGTGACACTTATATTTGTGCACTTAGCAGGTTTTACCATAGATAATATACTCATTTTGAGACATAGCAGGTTTTGCCATATCATGATACACCTATTTAGGAGTGAGACTCGCGAATATTATGGATTGGTGTGAAGAGAGAAAACCTACTAAGTACATTGCAACAAAAATTAGCATTTTCATCAAAATGTTACTTAGCAGGTATTTCCATATCACTGTAGAAAAGTGTTCGTGTGAATAACATTTAGTTCTCGGTATTGAGAAGAAGCACGACTCTTATTGTTTAATCTACTGTTTAGTCTCAATCATATGTCAACTTTGTACATGAGTTACTCATCAGGGTTTATGTTACGCGTTGTTGCATACCACTGTGTATAAAAGACCGTAGTAGAGATAATATCCATATTTACATGTATAAAAGCGGGTTTTATGTTCATGTTAACTTGTTCTAGTACGCATGGTATATCTTGAAATGCATTTAGTATGTACGTGTATATCTTTATTAGCGAATTGACCAAATAAATTACAACTTCGAATACATGCATAAAAGAGACAAACACTTAAAATTGAACAAGATTTCAATTATTACGCAGATACTGCAAGTGCCTGATAAAGATAAACTATCTAAACAATTTTTCTTATTTTTTTCATATACTTTACTTTTGCGTCTTCTACATTTGCTTCTTCTAGAATGGAGAGCATCGACAAATGGCTGAAATCCGTTTTGGCGCAACCCCTCACCGCTTTACATTAGATTTTTGTAGTATCAGGACGGGTCATCCTTAGATTGTAATCTCGTTATATGCTTATATATCTGTCATTGTAATGTTCTATATACCTTTTATTAGAATGGAGAGCATAGACAAATGGCTGAAATCCGTTTTGGCGCAACCTCTCACCGTTTTACGCCACGCGGACATTGGATTTAGATACTAGAGCTTAGTATGTATGGTCTTCTACATTTGCTTCTTCTAGAATGGAGAGCATCGACAAATGGCTGAAATCCGTTTTGGCGCAACCCCTCACCGCTTGACATTTAGATTTTTTGTAGTATCAGGACGGGTCATCCTTAGATTGTAATCTCGTTATATGCTTAAATATCTTTGTAATGTTCTATATACCTTTTATTAGAATGGAGAGCATCGACAAATGGCTGAAATCCGTCTTGGCGCAACCGCTCACCGCTTTACGCCACGTGGACATTGGTTTCGGATACCAGAGCTTTCGGGTTCAATCCGCCACGGAAGCCAGTTGTTTCGACTTCATCGTGCGCGATGAGCTGAAATGCAAAACGTTCATTGCTCAATTCACAGGTATTTGCATGTATATTATCATGTATTCCAGGGTGCCAAGCGTCCTACTTTGTCCTCCTTTTTCAAGCTTTCCTTTCTTTGCTAATGTTTGATCCATGCCCTAATTTGTCCTACTTTTCTACGACCTCTAACTCGCGTGACACCCTGGCATTCCCTCAATTTTTAAATGTTATTATGTATCATCTAGACTCGTTCCTAACTCTAGATAGTGTTACACATTTTCTTCAAAGAAATTAGCCATATTGAAATTCTAGTAAGAAAATACAAGATTATTTATTGTTTCTAAGAAAATAATTCAATCGAAAAAATAATAGAAATTGCAAGATTCAATGTACCAGTGTCAAGTATAATTTCATTTAAAACGAATACACAACTGTACTAAATGTTACAGCCGTTTATGTTTATTATTGATTCAAATTAAATAAATCGATTTTTTTCTGCCACCAGCCTTACTACAGGGCACGTCTTTCACATCCAAGAGCCAATTAGAAGGCATCAGCAAAAACAACCCGGATACGATCAGCTCATTGGTCAATGATGTCGTGAAAGTAGCCAATCAGAAGACAGGAAATGACGTCACGGAAATGGATGATGAAAACGTCATCAAATTTGTCAAGTGTTTCCATGTCCAAGGTGTGTGTGTTGAAATCAAACCATGCAAGTGATTCCTAGTTGAAACTAAATTTATATCAAACATACAGGGGTAAATGCAGGCTCTTTATGAGAATACAAGATTTTCTCAATAGACCTATATATGTTTAACTTTTAAAAGTGGTTAATTATTGAATATTATTTAATATTTTTGATCACTCACATCTATATTTAGACAATGGACAATGGTTTGACCATAGCACAATGATTCGTCAAAAGCGTCCAAATGTCATGCAATTTCCTCTTGTTATTCATTCAGATAAAACGGATGAGCAAAAGCCAGTTTGCATTGCCGTCACCCACTCCACTGTGTGCGTAGCAAAGGAGAACTATCGCATTCCGATTCCCAAGGTCACTGAAGGTCGCAAAGGTCATTCAGAGGGCAAGGACACGCAGTTCACCTATGTGGACAGTATCGATGTCACGGATATAATGAGAGTGGTAAGTACAAAAACAATGGATATGAAAAACATAATAATAGGCCTAAATAAATAAATAAATAAATAAATAAATAAATAAATAAATAGATAAATAAATATCAATAAAAATGGAA
>LQRL01025436.1:0-15453 GCA_001703475.1 Hydroides elegans
GTTTTCATAGAAAATATAATTAAAATCTACAAAAACCCATACCCCTTCGAGTTTGGGGGCGGTTGGGGCCTGTTCGTGTTTCACAAATACTTCCTTGTTAAAAAGGTGTCTACTCATTAAAGATTGACTTTCCTCATTCATGTTTCACATATTATGATATAATTTTATCCCTCTTCTTTTTGCCGTTTCATTTGTTTGTTGACATTGTTTTGTTAAAAAAAATATTGAAAGAAAAGCAAGATTTTCTTCCGAGATTGGGTCCCTGCCTTTGCAGGGATCGGAAACGATTCGAGTGCACTCGCGAATTGAACGACGAAAAATTCCCCAGCTCATACAAACAGTGAAATTTATGTGCTATACAGTAAAACCTTGCGACCGGACACCTCGCTAGACCGGACACCTCGCTAAACCGGACGGTTTTTCTCAGTCCCGTTATATTTTCCTCTATTTTATACCATTTAAAAACCTGATTAATCCGGACACCTCGCTACTTCGGACACCGGACACCCAAATCGCTACAAAATATTGAATTATATAAGTATTTCACCTGACTAATCCGGACAGTAAATTACTAATGAAAAATAATGTCCGAAAATGAGTGTACGGTTTAACCTATATTAAAGCTCTCCGTCAATGTAAATTACACTGTTAAACTATTTATGTGGACAGAGGGATTATTAAGGCATGGTCTTTGTGTTAAATGTAATGTTTTAGCCACAAAGGCCTTAAAAAGAGAGGGATCAGGGCTCATGGATCAATGGCATTCAACAGTATCACTTTATTGTGCCACGAAACCACACTCCTTAAAATACATCATATTAAGCTTCAAAGCCTACACGGGTCCTTTCAGGGAGGGGTATCGTTTCCATATTCAGTTGTGACATGAAACCACACCCCTTAAAATGTATCATACTAAGCTTCAAAGCTTACACAAGTCCTTTGAGGGAGAGGTATCGTTTCCATATTCAGTTGTGACATGAAACCACACCCCTTAAAATGTATCATACTAAGCTTCAAAGCTTACACAGGTCCTTTGAGGGAGGGGTATCTTTCCCATATTCAGATGTTAAATAACACTTTTTTGGGCTTCGATTGTGAGTTACATATTTGAATATGAATTAAACATATCTATTTCTTGTCAACGAATAAAAAATATACGCATTTTCAATTAGAGAATTACAACCAGAAGACGTTTAATTTGTGTTTTTCAGATGTTGATTGGCTGAAAAATAAAATTCATATTGAAACACATATCCTCTGTCATTTTCCCCATGAACCTGTCAACGAATCTACCACATACATGTATACACTAGACCTTTTGAAAAAATGTATGAAAAATCCGTGAACCTGATTAGACCGGACACCTCGCTAAACCGGACACTTTTGCTCAGTCCCGTGGGTGTCCGGATTAATCAGGTTTTACTGTATATAGCATTTTAATTTTAAACGATTTTTTTTTCGGCTTTGATTTCACTCCCCTTATTATATTCCTCCTAGGTTACTGGGATAGGTTCAATATTGTTTTCGTCACTGTTAATAGTTTTTGCGAGTTTTAATCAATTTCTGGAAATGAATTTGATCAAAAGGGCAAACAATGTAGATTTTTTGAAAATATTGGCTTGAACGGGTCAGCACTTTTAAACGTAGTTGTCGACCCAAAAATAAATGATGACATGAAACTCAGAAAGCTGTTTTATAAGGGATCGTCATGTGAAATATGGGCTGCATGTTTTATTACATGTATATTAAAGAAATGAATGATCTTATGATGACCATCAAATCATTCTAATGGTGTTGACTGTTTTGTTTGATTACTTTTTTTTACAGGATGAATCTGCTTATGCTAAGGTGCATGTCTTTGGTTGTAATTATTCATCTTACGGCTAGCCTAAGTTTTCCTCACATTTTCACCCGAGGGACTCATTATGAAGTTGGCTTCGATATAGTAAGTATTTTGTACTCATTGCTTTGGTGGAATTGTAACGCATGCCACACTCAAAATATGACAATTGTGAAATTTAAGCTATACGAAAATGAATAAATGTTTTTGATTTACTGGAATGATAAAACTAAAACGTTTTTTTTGTTGTTGTTACACATTGTAGTTATATTAAATAGTTATTTCTTAACTCTTAACTCTTAGCATAGTTGTACGTATCCAAACTATTACATAAATTAGAAATACTACAAATTCGTTCTAAAGTATTGTAAGCAATTTAATTTGTTAGGCTTAACGAGAATTAAGTAGACATATATATTTGAAAGGATCCAGTTGCTTTGATTAAACTTTGAATAATAGTTAATTATATATAGTTTGCACATATATAGATATGATAAATATATCCCATATACAGAGACCACAAAACACGAATACGAAATGTATAGAATTGTCCTTTGTTCATAAACAAATTTACAGTATATCTTCGTCGTTTTCTCTCCGGTAAGGCATATGGCAATCGTCACTCAATTTGTCCAATGAGTCATCTGACGCAGTGGCCACGTCTTGAACTACAAGCACGTGTTTCTTGATTTCGTTAGAACTGTATTTTAACAATTGTTTCGTTGACTTTTCCGTCAGTTCCATATCCCTCAATGAAATAAGGTCCGTCCTCGGCGGAACATACCCAGGCCAAGTAAACACTCTCGGTCCTATATTGTTGTCGCGATCGTAAGCAACAAACACGTTTTTGTGTGTTTTGTCCTGTTTATCATCTTGCGTTTGTGCACAGTCACTGTCACTGTCGGTCTGCGAATCGCTTTCCCATGTTGTTTTCTGGCGTTTACGCGTTCGTTCCTTTCTTTTCGTTTCCTTCTTTTGCTCTGTGTCGCTTGAGAGAGAGGCAGAAACATCGGATTGGTTTCCACTCGTTTCCCATTCTATAGAGAGCCAGATATTGTTAGTTTTATTTTCATCCAATCCTTGTATCTCTGGAAATGGTATCTGGTCTTCTTTGATATCGAAAGCTATTGATTCACATGATTGTCCTGTGCACATGTGTAATCGCATTCCAAAATGTGTAAATGTCAAGGCTAATTCCCACTTAACCAGAAAATGGGCTTGTGGTTGTATGTCCATTTGATGATGTCCTCTTATTTGCTTTATCAGCGAAAATGTGTTACTGGTTTCGTTAGAGTATATATCAAATGCTTTCATTTCTTTGCCTAATTTCCTTGGACTGTGTTCCCTCATCATTTTGATGTTTCTTTCCATTTGATGCAGTGTGACCACTCGGTAGGATGCGTGCCAATGATAGAGATTGGCTGCGAGACAATCCGGAATGGAGGTTGCGTTATCGGAAAGCGAAATCCGCATGCTATAGAGAACAGGCATACAAGCAAATATTTTCGTAACACATGGGCCGTTATGATCCAATATAACACTGAGATGATGATCTCCTTCCAAGTCCCAATAAATACTGAAACACTCCGTCAAGATGATATACGCCCTCAAAGTATCATGAGTTAGAATCATGGTACTAAATTCGTCTGTCAACTCGCCTTGTAATGTCTCGAAATCCATGAACCAAGGAAGCGACAAAGACGTTGATATACTTTTAACTTTACGTTCATATATTGAATACATGCCCATAGCCAACCAGATTTTCATTGTAAAGAAATCCTGATCTTCGTACCGAAAGCAAAGCGCCGTCCATGTTTTCTCTAAAAGTTTATGAGCTAAATGAAAACTGTCAGGCACAGGTAGGCTGAAAAAGTACGTTGCTTCAGATACCTGAAGAATGTATTCCGCCGATATAATACTGCTGAGCAAAATAGTTTCTTTTGACAATTTATCTGTCGCAAGTTTATTTGTTGCGAATATTTCAAAAGCGTCATCGGATACATCCAATATTGACTGTGCAAATGTGCAAACTTTGAAAAAGAAACCCATCGGGACCCTTTTTGGAACTGTTCGTGGTATGGTCTGGTTGAATGTGAATTTCCTTTAGTGATAATGGAACCTTTTCTTGTTCAGTTTGTTCTCCCTTTGTGTAACAGGTATCAATTTCGCATGTAAACCAGGCGCTACAATTGTTTTGTTTTCATGTATATCCATACTAGTTTTCATTTATTTTCCATTTAGTGATATCTGATATAACTTAAATTTTAATTTTCAGTTGAAACACAATGTGAATTTGATTCAAGTTGAATAAAATAAATGATTCAGGCTATTCTATCTGAGACATGGAATCGGTGCCCTACACGGAAAAATACCAATGTGGTTATATTCTCATGAAGTTCACGGTTATTTACCCTTATATTTACATTGATATAAAGTGTATGTGGACGTTATATCATTGTCGGTGTCACAAGTTAAGCATGCAATGACATGAATACAGGGATAATTCTAGGATTTCGGGTTCGTGCGCCGATGGCGCACAGTCCAAATTTTTGTGCGCCATTTTCGAGGGATGTGCGCCATATGTATACAGTATATGTATAATATACATGTACAGGGTATAAGCACCAAACATCACAAATTTAGTCAGTATGTGTCACTTTTAAATATTTAAATTTAACGCATTTATGTTAAGACTGGCAGATATTTTTACGTCGATGCGAGCGCCGAAGGCGCGAGCGTAAATTAACTGAACATCTAATCAAAATCAAAAGTGAACAATAAGACACTTAAAAAAGGAAAGTGCGTCTCCGAAAGAAAATAGGTTCGACAAAAGACGCTGATTTTCCAAGAATGTGTCAATTTGCAAATCAAAACGCACTCTAGATTGAACAGTGAACTGCATCAAAAAAAGGCTTTCTAAGTTTAAACTTGTCCCTTCCCCTTACACGACGTAACATCTTTATCATTCTGTATATGGCTAATCAAAACGGGAGGCAATGGTCAGTCTCAGCCTCATATATCATATTTACATCTAATTACCAGAAAGCAATAGAGTTGATGAGATTGCAGTTGCATCACATTTTATTTGTAGATCATTATAATTATCTTTTACACAAATGTATTAAACAAGTTGTAGGAAAATGGCGCACATGCAAAATTTTCATGCGCCATTTCAGAAAATCGTGCGCCATCACGGCGCACAGTCAAAATTTATGTGCGCCGTATATGAAAAGTGTGCGCCATGGCGCACATGGCGCACGCTAGAATTATCCCTGTGAATAAAAGAGAAGTCAGAAAGGTATATAATAGAGTATAAATGTAAGATGCGGTTATGAATTTATTAAGTGTTATCACTTCATGTTTTATTTAATATAATATTTCTTATTGCTAATGAATAGGAACCTTAAATCAGGTTGACGTTATCATCAATAACAGGAATTACAATTACAACTGGTCCTAGGCGGCTGGATTTTCCGTCGGACCACGAGATTTCATAAAGTGGTGGTCCGACAGAACACCAGAATTTTCGCCTACTATTTTGAAACAATTTTCAATCTGAATAGGAATTTCATAACTCAGTGACACTTTGCTAATCAGAGGACAGTTTTATTTTCACTTTGGCGTTGTCAAATGCATTGATATACAGTCCTTGCCTCTAGGTGCTTAATCAACCGGATACCTGACACATTTTTTAGATATTTTTAGATTAAAGACGTTACTTACACTATTTTAATCTCTTTGGTTTCTATTTTTCTATTAGGGCCGCACATTCAGCGACCGAATCCACGACTATTACAACAAGCACCCGTTACTCCATAGTCGATTCCTGCCCTGGTCTGAGACGCCACATGGCGAAAATATCATCCAGGGGTTTATCACCATCACCCAACTCCAGTTTCCGCTCATCATAAATGAAATTGAGGGTATCGCGGATGGAGCGGGCGTCAAGTTTCTCGAGGTACAAAACACAAAATAACCAAAATTATGGTTTGGTTAATTTTAGTCCATTGTTTAGTGATGATGTCATAAGCTGATATTATTTAAAATTGTAAGAAGATTTTTGTCGGGTTTTAATTTGCCTCTTCATTCTAAACATTGATGACCATCTCGACGGATATAAGTTTTTGGACGACTTATTCGGCTTCTTAGAAAATTATTAAATTACTTTCCATGCGTTTACTCAGGTTTCGTTAGTTGAAATATGCCGTATTATTGAAAAATCAACTTACATTTTAAGAGTTATTGCGTCATGTTCAAAATTCCTGAACATGACGAAACCCTTTAATAACTTAGGCATTGATTTCAGACGTTTATGCTTTGCTATACAATGGAGATAGCAGCACTGCTGGGTGAGAAAGCTCAAAGTGGGACTCCAGATTCATGCTCCGACGTCTATGTTAACTATCCAGATACGAAACAGGTAATTTGATTGGTTCTTATTTTTATTAATTAAAAACTATATTTTAAAATTTTATAATTTATGTTTATCATTATTTTTGTATTAAAAAATGTACATTCTATAATCTACGACAAAGGAATTTCACATAAGATTGGAAACACATATTGATTATTCATGTAGATTTATGTACATTTTATATGATTGAGAAAATATTATTCAAATAGTTAATAAACTTAATCCCGCGATTGTCCTTAATTTGACCATCATGAGCAGACAGCCTTGGTGAAAATAGCATTGTAAATAGGGCTATTTTTACACACCATTATACTGTCTTTATCAAATGATACCTTGAGCCTATAGCTATGTGCATCAGTAACTAACTAAATAACGCAGAGTGGTGGCACAACTTTGTGACTACGTCACAAGGATAGTGTCCACAGCTTGTATTAAAACAGTTTTTGAACTCTTTCAAAAGAGTAAATCACTACAATTGTAATTACACCAAAGCTCAGTTGAGTTAATATAGTAATACTTCATGCTTTCAGGAAAATATTGGAAACTAGAGTAATATGCTCTATATATAGAGCATAATTATCTGATTTCTTTTCCTAATAAGATAATCACTCTTTAAATGCTTGATTTGAAATTCTTAAAACTAAAACTGTATTGCCCGTTTCAACAAAATAAACAACATCTGTTTCTAAACACAAAACAACGTAACGGTTACTAACAGTGTTGATGTGATAAATTGATTAACTAAGCAGGGCTCAAATTGAACAAATATTACGGCAGTTTCTAGTTTTCTTAAAATAGCCACTACATCATTATTTAAGTTAGCGATTGATTTATTGCGTCATTGCTTTGTTTACTGCTTCAAGCTCTCTGATTGCGTGTCACATTAGCTAATAGCATCATTACCCTCTCCCAGCCTCGCCCACTTGGTATTGGGGTGTGACACTGGGGTAATAGAGCACAGGGGTGATTGACAGTTGGAGAAACATGCACCAAATTCATAGTCTGCCTTTACTTTGTAACCTTCCTCTATTTTCCCATTGTTTTATATGACATTTGAAAGAATAGATTCCGGTTAAAGGGTATTAAGAATACGGGCCCGGTTTTCAGTGCTGGCAGATATTTCAATCGGAAAAACACACTTTGAAATCAAAAACTTTTTTTTAACATCATATATTTAGGGTGCATTTACACGGGAGCAAACTAGCCTTCAAACCAAGCTTCAAACCAACTAAGGTAAATGCGGCAGTTAAGTTTTCATCTCTCAAAATTATCTATTCTCATCAGCTTCAAACCACTTCAAACCAACCTTCAAACCAAAATTGTATTTCAGGCTAAGTATTAAACGTATTACGTGAGGTAGTTTTGGTTTGAAGGTTGGTTTGAAGGTTGGTTTGAAGGCTGGTTTAAAGGATAGCAAAAAAACCGCTTCAAACCAAAAAAAAATATTTTGACCGCCGCATCGACCTTAGTTGGTTTGAAGCTTGGTTTGAAGGCTAGTTTGCTCCCGTGTAAATACACCCTTAACAAACTATGTTACAAAACATATCAAACATCAGCCGAGCATAAACTTTAAGATGTCCTTTATGCTTAGATGCAATTTTTATGTTGTTTACTACTCTCGAAGCATAAGTTTTTTGTTCCACAAAATATTCTTTTTTACCGCCTGTAAAAACGACACGAAAATAATATATGATTTTTTTTCGTAAACGAAAAGAAATCAGATAATTATTGCCCAGAGGGATCCCGGGCGGTCTCTCGAGGGGCAATGATATTCCCGTATTTTCCTGAAAGCATGAAGTATTATTTTTATTATATGATTTTTGTGTTTCGATTGTTAACATGGACATAGCACACAGACACATTTGGTAAAGTAAGCTCATCACCTGTGGTTATTTTCACACACACACCATTATACTGTCTCTTTCAAAACATAGCTTTTGGATATATCTCAGTTCACACTTATATATAACTAACTAAATAACGCAAAGTGGTGGCACAACATTGTGACGACGTCACAAGGATAGTGTCCACAGCTTGTATTAAAACAGTTTTTGAACTCTTTTCGAAGAGTAATCTTATACACATTTACATCATGATTATTATGGCTAAGAAAAGTAGAAACGCGAGTTGAATTAAGTTTGATACAGTCATTTCTGTGACATATATTATGTGTTCATTTATATATAAACAAGGACGAAATAGCCCGGAAAGACGCTTCCAGAACTGTAAAATTGACAACGCATTTACGTGTAAATGCATGTATATTGTCGAGTGTTTGATGTTTCGCTTTAGATTGTTATGGGTCATAACGAAGATACGTACCCGATGATAAAAGACCTTGGATATTTCGTCACAGCCCACATTACAGAGCGTGACGATCAAGGAAATATCACAAGCGAGGAACGCTTTACGCATTTCTCCTATCCCGGTAAGGAGCAGTGAAATAAACTGAGAATGGTTTATGTAAATTTATATTTTATTCATGACAAAATGGCACATGGGTAAACAGATGAAAATTTAATTATGTTTCATACGTTTAGTGATGTATCTGGTAAAGGGCGGAATAAAACGATGTTGCGGTCGCCTATAAAAATTGTAATAGAAATAATATCCGAAGAGTGCTTACCAAAGTAGTTTTTGACCCAAGGGAAGGGAATGTTATGCCCAAGCCCAAGCCTTACTGTTTACTGTCTGAGGGTTAAAACCATTTTCCATTTTGGTAAGGGCACTGAGGATTGTTTTCCCAATATTACATGAAAATGACGATTAATTTTTTGAATCATACATGTAGTCCCTGCTGGGCAATATCAAAAGTGTAATAGCCCGGTTAAAATAATTGCCCGACATATTGCTTCAACCAACCTTCTGAGTTTTTATATGGTTTTCTAACATCAAAACTGAAAAAAAAAAATCCTTTTTCAAATTGTGGATCGTGAGCGCTCCTGTAAGAGCCCCTACCTAAAATGCTCGAGTATAGAAAGTACACTTCCACAAAATGGGCCATAAAGCAGCTGATGTTCTTTTGATATGCTTTATAAGGGCCGAATGGGGGTTGTCCCTATCCCACCCAAAAGTCTGTGTTTGGGGCAATAAAAAAAGATAAACGGATAACGCGACACAAAATAAAATGAATTTTATATTATTGAGGAAAAAGTGTGCTCCCTGTCGGGGAATCGAACCCCGGCCGCGGCGGTGAGAGCGCCGAATCCTAACCACTAGACCAACAGGGACCAGTTACTTCATGCTGTGAAATAATAGAATTAGTATAGAAGAGAGCATTATGAATGTATGAATGAAGCTTTTTGTTGGGCATAAACTGGGGTAGAAATGTCTAAGAACGCTGTCCCAAATACGATGGGTTTATAGATAACATTTTGGGTTTCGCATAGTTTTAGGTAGGCCTATACATGCAGTAGTTTTACGATTCACAAGTTTAATTTTACTATGCGAAATGCCTGTTGAAAATGGGGTCTAAACCATGTTATATACATTGTACATGTATATCTTTCAGGTCTTCTTCCGGGAAATGCATTTGGGTTCAATGGTGCTGGGCTAATACAGACAGTAAATGCATTATACCCTGAAGATGTGATCATAAATAAGACAGGCAAGTTTTCATTACATTTTTCTTGGACACAAACAATAAAGCCTTGACTAAAACCAAGATAGTATGGAATTCGATATTGCATTCTCTTTGTTGAAAATGTTTTATACAGCCCTTATTGTCAAGATACATTTCTAGATATGATATTAAGTTTTAAAAACCCATTACAGAATTATGACTCAATATGATTAAATTATTAATCAATAGACTATGCATGACCATTGACTAATTATTTGAAAAATATCCTTGTTATATTTCAGGTCGCTATATTCTCACGCGAGCACTGCTTTCTGCCAAAAATGTTGATGATGTAAAAAGGATGTTACATAACGAAGGCTATGGAATAGCCTACGGCGTAAAGTAAGTGCTGAATGATGTGAATGGAATTAATATTCATAAATTACAGAATCGTTATTGTTATCTGCGATCTTTTCGTAGAACGAAAAATCGCAGGTAATGCGTTTGGTTTGCTTTTCTGAATTTTAGCGGCTGTGTTCCCGTACACCGATTTTCTATATGTTCAAGTCCGAAATCGACTGATTATTTTATATAACATTATAAAAGACAGACGTCTGATGTTGCATAGGGGGTTTAGATTGTGATCTTGTAAATAATATTGAATATATTTGATGCTAAACACACACCATCTGATCACACAAATGTCTTCATTATTGCCATGCTGAAAAACACTATGAATTTTTCCGGCCTCTCATTGGCTGTTGTGAATGGGGTAATTAATAATTGTTCAATAAGAGGCGTGCATAAATTCAAACTCTTCTCATTTGCATGCGTGTCTCTAACGCCTGTTGAATAACCTCTCTTTATGTAATGAGTAACTGGTTCCGCCTATAAATAGAAAGGCTCTCGTGCGGGAGAGGGAGCAGCTATATAAGCGCGCTGCTGCAATAACTGCATAATCAATATTCACTTTGTGCTCGCAGCAACACAGTGAGCATCCGTTACATTTTGTACTTTAGACTATTATATTAATGTTCAAAAATGAAACGACGATAATTCTGGCGTGCAAACGTAAAACATCGCAACTACATTTTCGTTGAAATTGAGTAAAGGGAATATCGGTTCTTAGAATATTGTTACCCATGTATAAGTCTAAAGTTAACCATTTATATACCCGTATAAGCCTATTTTTTTCATTTTTTATATGTGAATCGACACCTCAAGAAGATCGTAGATATGCACCCTATGAGTGCCCTCTAGTTTTTTTTTTACATTTTTCTATTAACCATAAAGCCCATATTTCATGTCTGTAATAAACATTTTAACCCCCTTACAAGTGAATATTGTATTGTGTTTATTAAGAATAAATAGAAGGGATAAAACCAAACCTATTGTAAAAACAGTTGATTATTATGACTGATTATCGTTGGTTTGAACTTCAACTTTTTTTCTAATAGTTTAATAAGTTTTTTTTTTGTTCATTTATAAACTTTGGACTCATATTCTTAATTTATAGCTTGAACATCGGTCTTTTGCCTAATCAAGCAAACAAACTTAGTGCTGCCGAAATTTGGAACATAGAAGTTGCACCGAAGCCTGGACATAACCACTCTCACGTCGATATGTTGAACATCAACTCAAGCTATTATCATGTTAATAAGTACAAATATCTATTATTTATTTAATCCATGATACCGTCAAACTATTAAACTCCGACAAAATAAAGGCTACACAATATATAATTTTACTATACTGTTCGTACAACTTCTGTTGGGTTTAGACCTATAGTGAATTTACTTTTGACCCAGTTTATTCTGATCAGCTTTGCTCATCTTACAATATAAAAACACTACAGGTATTCGAGTTATAATGTTAATCTATTTGTCTGGAAAATATTATGGAAGAAAGTTTTAGTTGAAAAATATCAGTGTTCATAAATAAAGAAGTTTTCGTATTGACCTCGTTTGTATATATTATGTATAGCCTACTCTCTTTTCTATATAGGTATAGAAGAATTAAGGTACAAGAAAACAAAGACAGGATCGTTAGCTCCGTTCATAGAACTACGAGGATAACCCAGTATCCATCTCCTAAATCTGCGAAAGATATATTAAGTGAGTATCTTTTTCTGCGGAAATGCTCTTTAAAATGTTGAACAATGAATAAGGAAATATGTTCTGGTATGTATTTAATTAAATCTAACAATAGCCTACATTTAAACATACATACCAGATATATCCCCAAAATCAGGATTCTTTGGGCCTTCTTGGTAAGGGCCTTTAATAAATCAATACACAATTTCATACTTTTCATTTCTTTACTAAAGCCTTACTATTGGATCACTTTCACGAAGTTATCAATTTGAAATAATTGTGTTTTAGTCATTATTGATTTGAAATTAATTGCATTTTAGCCATCTTGGGTGACACAAAGGATAAGAAGTACCCCATTTACCGAACTCCACGTACTTCTGATCCGGAATCCACAGTGGCCACAGGTAAATAATTACACAACATCTGTTATTGAAAAAAAAGAAGATTTTATGAAGATTAAGAATTTAAAATACGCGCCATATCTATTGCACTAATTGCTTAATAATTGATATTTCACAAGATGAACCATAACGGGCGTATCGCGTCAAAATACTGTGCGACATTACTGTCGCATTCAGAATCAACAGTTGTGCGACATTTATAAGAAGTGTGCGCATGGGTTTAACAAATCTTTGAAGTTTACTACGACACATACAGGAACAGTTATCTAACTTTTAAAAGATGTTTTATTCGTTTCTTTTCTCCAGCTTTGTTTGATCTCGACCGACGCGTTGTGCAGATTTATGAAGACCAGCCATCCAACAGTTCATATGGACCAATCATGTCGATTCCCCTGGATATGATCAAAACGACATAGTCTATAGATCTACATGTAGTTTGGTTATGCAAGAGAAAAGTATCGATTCGATCTCTCTTGTACGTGATAACGTAGATTTATAATTGAAATCATATATGCGTTCAATGAAAGTCAAATGCGCTGGTAAAAAGCCTGCTGTGATATGATTGTTGAAGATTTGCTAGATAAATTGTTTTAAGTTAAAAAAATATGGCTTTCAGCTTTAATAGGAATAGTTATGATGATGTATAGGATGAAAAGAGAATTATAAACAGTAGGATAGTTATAAAGTTTTGTTCCGAAAACATAGCTATTGGAGGGGATCAATTTTAATATAAAAAGTCATCCTTTGTTTTTGATTTCTGATTTGTTTTGTCATTCACGATTAGTACATGTTTGTAAATTGTTCTTACCAAGAAATTATGAGTTTTGATGAATATATAAATTATGCCTGAATTGTGACTGCACCAAATTAGAACCTGTGATTCTATTGTTTTTTTTTTTTAATTTACATGCATTTATATACTCTGATAAGGATTTTTATATTAACGCCAATAAAACGAATCAAATAATTATGTTGTTTTTCTTCACAAAAATCATATAAACATACAACAATCACGGTTGATCTATTACATGTAACGCACGGAAATATGTTCCTCCCCTATAGAACAATTTGACAACAGTTCGCATCATCATTAGACAAATTACCTAAATTACTGATATCGATAGAATATCGATTAAATTTTGAACCCTTATCGCAATTTTGATGAAGTTAACGAAAATATGCAACGTTTCACATAGTAGGTAAGAAGTTGTGACAATCATGTAACATTAAGAAGATGCAGCTTTACCAAAAATAACTTGAGCTTAAGTATTTGAGCTAGAAGGATTTGTTTTCAAAACATCTAGTTGAGAACAACAAATCATATTATAATTAGCCTACATATAGGAATTTGTTACTCTGTCACCAACATTTAACCGACAAACACATATTTACAGGGAGAGCTTCGCCAATATATTTCTCTGTAACAAATTATTCCTACATGTAATGTACATACAACAAAACAAATAAATGCAGTGACTGACATATATTTATATTAAGAGAAACGTAAGATTTTATTATATTTTTATATATTTTTTTAACGATTTTTCATCGCTTCATCTAGATAAATTGATAATCGAACCGCCTAATTGAGAATAGCTATACATAATATTAACGATATTGCTAATAATAACGGCATTGTTAATCCAACGAACAAAAAATATTCACAATGACCATTATTCAAATATACTTTATGACCTAAAATATTCCTACGTGCAGACATTACAATACTTAAATAAATGCAGTTGCTGTCAGAAAACGACACAAAAACCTAACAATTCTTAATTTGTTTAGCAAATCCGTGGTTTCTTATGTTTTCTAAAACGGTGTCGTGGATGCGTTTCGATGCTATACCTGTAAAATATGAAGATCACAATAAGGAAAATGTAAGTGGAACATTGAGCCAAATCGCTACAAGATATTTGAAATCGTCTAGCTTTTTATGCCATATGCTATCTATTTTGAAGTAATTGCTTGCCAAAATTTTGTTTTCACATCGCTACACGATATTAAAATTGTCTAGCTTTATATGCCTTATGCTATCTATTTTGAAGGTATTGCTTGCCAAAATTTTTTTTTCATCAATCTTTATTGATAATTTACATAATCATTTTTATTTGATTTATATTTTTAATCTTATCACTTACCTCACAAATACTGGCCGTACATGCCCGCATAAGATGCGTCACTAAAGGCGATATTGAGAAGCGGGTTCGATTTGTCGCTCCCGTCCAGTAAGCCCTGCAAAACACAAAACGAAACATGCAAATTAATGGGATAAAACATATCAAATACATAAATGAATTATTTAAGAAACATAGGCATCAGAGATGCAAAGCCCCCAGCCTATACAAAACAATCTTTATCGCGAATATTTGTCAAAAAAAAAAGAGGCAGGTCAAACGAAATATTTTTTTTCACAACGACTTTCTTATAAGGTCTTTCTCACAACGGCTTTCTCACAACGTCTTTCTCACAACGTCTTTTTTTCACATCGTTGCCGTTACATATTCTTCCACACAATGTAGTCCTCACAACGTCACAATAAATGCGTAATCTTTCTGTGTTGTACAAATGTCCCAAAATATCTCAAATTCGTCTAAGTTCAGTACCCTGTAATTTGAACATTTTAGGATCGATCAAACAGAGACCTCGACGTTGCACATCTGCAATATATATTCTTTCAGTGTGTGACGTTTCAGCACCCTAGGGCAGAGTATTCATATCAAATAGCCGCAGACTAGTGTTGTATAGATATCCCAAAATATCTCAAATTCGTCTAAGATCAAACCCCCGTAATTTCGACAAATTATGATCGATCAAACTGAAACCTCGACGTTGCACATCTGCAATATATACTCTTTCAGTGCGTGAAGTTTCAGAGCCCTAGGACAGAGGCTTCATATCAAAGTGCCGCGGACAAAGTGTTGTATAAATATCCCGAAATATCTCAAATTCGTCTAGGTTCAAACCCCCGTAATTTCGACAATTTTTGGTCGATCAAACTGAAACCTCGACGTTGCACATCTGCAATATATTCTTTCAATGTGTGAAGTTTCAGAGCCCTAGGACAGAGGCTTCATATCAAAGTGCCGCGGACAAAGTGTTGTATAAATATCCCGAAATATCTCAAATTCGTCTAAGTT
>LQRL01025436.1:15711-25937 GCA_001703475.1 Hydroides elegans
ATTAAAACAGACGGACAGACGGACGGACGGACAGACAGACGGACGGACGGAATGGGGGATAGCAATAGCCCTCAGCCAAATTGGTCGGCTGGGGGCTAAAAATGACTGACACTTTGGTTAAGCGATTATTATTATTTTCTTTATTCAGGTTCTATACACTCTATAAATATTTAGTTTCTAATTATTTTCATCATTTTAGGACATGGCAACACAGTGCTTTTTGTCCTTTAAAACCGTTATATCCAATGTATTACGGATTTTTATTTGTGGCCAGGCCATTTTATTTGCACAACCTTTACCTGAATCGTTAAATTTTGAATCTAATAATCAATTTCATTTTAAAGCATTTTTACCTCAATCTTGGCAAGCACATCCAGCTGCGTTTTGGTCATACTCCTACTACCCCCACTTGACGAACCGCCACCACCCGTCGTATTTGCCGAACCACTCGCCCCACTCGACGATAAAGGCAAAACATCCTCTTCACCACTTTGCAATACATCGTCACCGTCACGTGTCCGTTCGCGCATGTCATTGAGTTGGCGCCGAATAAGCTGTGATTTGATTGGCTGATAACTGGGGAGCGAGTTGATTGGCGTTTCGACGGATAGGCGTTTGCGCGCGGTGAACGAGGGATCGCTCTCGATGGATGGGGTTCGATCGAGCGTGCGCTTTCGCTGTTGGTTCGAACCCTGTGTTTTACCCGATTCCGCCGATAACCGCTTGCGTGCGGTAAACGATTGGTCGTTTTCGAACGACGGTGTTCGATTGAGAGATCGATTTCGCGGTTCGCTCAAACGCTGCGTATTTTGATCGCGGCTATTGTCAGGACGAGGGATGGTAGGAGATTCAAATTGATCTTCCTGGGAATCACTGCTATGTAATGTTATCGGAGCGTCATTTATATCGTCATTGTTTGCATTTTGTTGGGGACCTGGTGATATTCTTTCTAATACCTGGCCTTTAATTCGAGAGTGACTATGAGGGGGTTCTGAGTCTTGAGATTTTTCGGAGTCCGAATCTGAGCATTTTCCCAGGGGCAATGAGCGTTTCGGTCTTTGACTATGCCGCTGAGATTTATCCTTTTCACTACTAGATCCATAAAATGACCGCTTTAGCGACAGTTGCGGAGTTTCAGCCTCGCGATTTTCAGTTGTGCTTGTGTCTCTTTTGGCATGCTGTGAAAAGCTGTCACTGTTTGTGAGATTCTCATCTGAGTCAGCTAAACAATCGTCATTTTGATTTTGGGGACTAACCATTTCCGAATCGACAGTTTGTTGACTGTCCATAAATGCATTTTCTTGGCTAGATTTTTCATTTTTGCTTTGAGGTGAGTCCTCAATACAGATAACTGGTTCCTGAGAAGATTCTTCTTCATCATCAAAATGCGTTGCAAAGACCGGCCTTTTCTTTTGCACAACACAAGGTTTGATATTCATCGGGTTGCCACCGCGAGAAGATACCTTAACAACCGACGTTTGAAAGACTAGATTTCGCTTGTCATTTGAAATATCCATGCTACGATCCTTTGACAATACAGGTTCAGATATGGAAGGGGCCATTTTCAACGGAGTTATCGACACGATGCACTCTTCAAAGTTTTCTAAGACACATTCCTCATGTTCTTTTGCTTTGTTGCGTTGATCGATAATTTGGTTGAACTTTTCCTCGCTAGGTGACAGCAGTGCTTTCTTTGGTGTTGTGGTATCATCAAAGGAGCTGCGTTTTGACTTGGAGCCTCCGTACGTTCGTACAGTTGCCGATTTATTCAGAGATATATCTTCAAAATCATCATCACTGTCCGTAGAGGATAGATAAGAGGTATCTAGGGATTGCTGAAAAATTCAAAACAAAATATTATTTGTGAGATGTAATTATTTTTGTTTAAGAAGACTTCTTTTTTTTAAATAATAAGTTATTGAAACATAAAGAAGATCACCCAGTAGCGATAGTAAGATAAAGCAATTGATGAGAAAATAATCTATCAAGTTATGGGTTATATACGCTTTTTTAAAGAACATGCATCTAGGATATTCCAAGTCATAAATATTCCTCATGCCATCTTATCTTACCCTTTCAACATAGTTCTTTGTCTCCTTGCCCACCAATCGACTTGATTTTCGAGATGAAATGTCGGGGTGGATTGAACCGTCATCATCAACCATTTTGCTGAAATAGACAGAAAAAAAAGAATATCAATAGGATGCATGCAATGAAATGTTTTTTTTTATTTTTTTTTCAGATTGATATTGAGAGATGGACTAGCCTTAACTAGGCCTAAAATTTCTTTCGTTAAATTTGCGAAAGCTTAAAAATGTCATTTTTTTTCGCATTTTCAAATTTTCTTCCGAAAACCAAATTGTAGCGAATACTTTCTTCTTAAATATCCTTTCGCAAATGTTGCGAAAGACCTCAAACTTATTTTGGCATTTTCCTAAATAAATTCGCATTTTGCCAAGATGCGCGAGCCTAGTTTAAGCAATTTTGTTTTCGAAACAACAAAACCATTTGGATTATGTAGCTTTCGATATTTTAACTATTTGTCGCAAAGTTATTACATGTATTGAGGTAGTTTCTGTGTCATGATATATTATGTGACGATTGAATGGCTATCACCAGACATTTGCATTATGGCCATGCCAAAATATTTTGAGTAGACTAAACATTTGGTTGCTAGCATCCTTCCAATTAACACGAGTGCAAGTCAATGTGTCCCGGAGGAGCAATTATACATCAAGTCAATTATAGGGACAGTCAGGAGCAGAATGACAAATGTGAAAACGTGCTTCCATTACATTATTAGAAACCGATTCGTTTATATGGATAATTGTTTTATATTTCTAGTCTGGTCATCTACGCGTCTCCACTTAATTTGCGACAGGAACAGACTGGAAGCCTATTCAACTTTTTGCTTTGAGGTCTCATTTTTTTTTAATCAATCGGAACCAATAATTTCAAGGAGAATAATTTCCGATTTAGTGCTCGATCGGAAGCAAACATTTCGAAGGAAAAACTTGTTTTAAAACCAAAATACATCTTGTCAAGTGATGTATTGTTATTATTGTTTTACAACGCCTTAAAAAAATTGAAAAGAGGTCAATATAAGATCAAAACTTTCAAAACAACAAGGATGGTACAATACTGGACTGGAAAAAGCTCCAAAACACTCATCATGATTTAAGAAATGACATGATGTCAGAATACAATTTTATAACCCTTGTAGATATTTGAAGATTTTTGAGCCACACCTATGCCCTAAACTACGTATCAAGAATAATTGTCCCAGATATTGAAAGAATTCTATCTAAAATGATTGTTTTATATTTAATTAGTCACCAATTTATTAAAGTAGGCCTTACTTGCAGCATGGAAATATTGTAACTTAAAACTTGAATTGTTTTTGTGTTAATGATATGACTACATGACATGATGTAGTTTCATTCGATAATTACATGTAGGGCCTATGATATTTTACTTGATAAATCAGAAGAAATCTGTATAATGTGAACAAAAACGAGACGTTTTTTTTTTTGCATATCTTTCATTAAATTTCTGACCAGCTTGTGCATTAAAGGGGCAAAAACTACAACATTCTTTTCTTGAGAAAAAAAAAACAATAATGGAGTATGCAAATAAGCAATTTCTGGTGTTGAATTTGCATGCAGATTTCGTATATTAGTCTGTGTCAGAATGACACATCAATCATAAAGCATTGTATATGGTCGTTTCGGTCACATCTTTGGTAGTTTTTCTGGTTTTATTTTGTAAATCAAGGAGTGGTTTAAGATGTCCTACTTTAAACAATGCTCCTATAGATTTATTGACGAACAAAGTTGCGGTTTTACTTAATTTCCAGGTGCATGATTGAGGAAGAAAGACATGTTATAAAATTGATATATAGCCTATTTTAAAACGCTTTATCGATATATCTAAATGTGTTACAAACAAAACTGATTTTCTTCCATACCTTTTGAATTTTCGTTTGACCGCTTGATACACAGGACTGTCCACTTCCTCTATTTTGACTTCGTCTTCCGGTTCCTCTTTGATCGCCATCTTGTTTCCGGTGTCGGCCATCTTGTTTCCGGTGTCGGCCATCTTGCCTCCTCTCCCGCGTCCCCGACCTCTTGCGGCTTTGCCACCACGGCGAATGGGTTTCACAGACATATCAAAAACTTCAGTCTGTTTTGAGCTGCTTTCTTCTAATACACTTGGTAAATGCGTGGTTTCGAATCCCTGGGTTTCCAATAACACACTGCCTTTATCGCTATAGAGAGATTTCCGTGATTTGGAGAGCGACGGTCCTAGACCACCCCGACCCCTACCACCACGGCCCCGTGCCCCTCTCAACGACGGTTTATTTTGGAACAGCACTGAGCTATCATAACGCGGTTTCCCATCGGCAACTAACATATTTTGAATGTTCTCCTGGACTGATTTATTCGGTTGAAACGACGCCGCTTTTCGACCTGCCGCGCCACCAAGCGAGCGAAATTTCTGCGTACTCGCGCCCTTTTTCAAACCACCGGCACCTCCACCACCAAACACAGATTCCTCACTGCAAGACCAATCGCTATCTGAGTCGCTATCTCCTATCTTCTTTCGCGACTTTTTCTTGAATCGCCTCACCGGGGTGATGGAATTATTAAAGAACTCATTATCACCTTCTTCTGCGGCTGATAATAGGGCAGCAGGGGATGAAATAGATTTATGCATAAGCGACTTGTGTATGGTTGGTGTTTTTGGGACGTTTTGCATGAGCGATTTATCTTTTGATGAGGACAATTTTCGGATAGTGGGCGATGTATGCGCTATGAACATGTCTTTGATTTCTTGCTCATCTACACGGATGGATAAATTCTGAGTCTGATCCATAGCAACACCGTCTTTAATACTCGAGTCGCTCGTGTTTAGATTAGCCGCGGATGAATTTCCGCTTTCTGTTGCCGAACGCACGAGGCCGACACGCGATTGGTTCAGTTGTCGTTGCTGTTCCTCAATGTTGATTTTGCCGTAAAATTCTGACATTTTGGCAAAAATCAGATTCGGGTCGGTTTCTGGGATTTTCGGCTTTTGAGTTTGAGCGGCATCCTTTGATTTGTTGTCGGTAACATCGGAGCTTTTAGCTGACGCGGTGTCATGGCTCTTGTCAGTGACGTCATGCTTATTCGATACATTATCCTGGTCATCAACGTCATTTTTCGAGTCTTTATCTTTGCTCGGCGAAACAGTTAGTTGCGGTTCTGTATTCGGATCAGATTCTTTAATCGAAGTAACAGGAGGTACCTGTTCTGCATCATTAATATCAGTTTGGCCAGCCATTTCCTTGTTTGGCGATACCGGAAGTGGTTGCTCCATTTCCGGTTTCTCACTTCCGTCCTTATTTGGAGACATCGGAAGTGGCTGTTCTTTCTCTTGGACATCTTCCTTTTCTTTATTTGGAGTGACTAAAACGTCACTAACAGCCGAAATGTCAATAGTTGCACCTTGCTTCGGCTCCATTTGATGTTGTCCTTCCTCCACGGGTTTCGAATCATCAGGACTTTCAAATACACAAGGACGTAATGCTGATTTCGGTGTACTCGCTGACATGATTGAAAGCCTAGGGCGAACCGGAGTAGAGTCTACATTGGGTTTGACTGGACTCATCTGATCTAAAGCTTCACTAATGGTAACTTGGTCATTCTCCGCAGCATTTTTATCACTAGGACTAGTTTCTTTTTCTATTTCACCTTGTTGATCAGAGTCATGTGGTTTTGCTATATCACGTAATATTTCCACGTCATTACGTGATGGTTCATTTATAGCAGCGGGGCAGCGTTTCGAATGTTCGCTGCTTTTATTCGCTTCGGGCGAAGTAAACAGTGAATCATCGCTCGTCAAATTGGCGCCACCGCTTTTATTATGTAAAACCGGAAACACGGATGATTCATCAGTTTTATCTTTTTCCGGTGTTCCACTTCTATGCACGATTTCGGTTGATTTATCCGTTGAATCTTTTTCGGGCGTTTCGGCCGTGGACAACTGAACTCCTGATCCATAACTCTCGTCAGCAATCTTTGATTCATCCCTGGGTGTCCCTGAATTAGGTGTTTTACCCGTGCTTTCACTCGGGGATTGTTCCTGAGCAAGACCGCTCAATGCATTTTGAAGATCTGTACTCGATTTCGATTGCGCATTGGTCTCGCCGCTTGATACTAAAACAGTGGAATCACTGCTATCGGCTTTGGTTTGTTCTGTTTTATTCGCTATTTGACATGGTTGGGTTGTTGCTGGGCCCTTGTTTTCTGCGGAATTTTCAGATTGTTCTTTACCGCTCTCAGATGATATGACATGGACTTCGCTATCAACCTTAGCGGGATTCGATGGCAGTTTCACAACCTCATCACTATCCGCTTTTGACTCGGATTTCTCTTTCGAGTTTTCAGTTTCGGGAACATAAGAAGGGGGAACAATGTCATTGCTATTAGTTCCCTCCTTTTCAGATTCAACGCACGGATTTGAAGGAATTTCATCGCTTGCCGCTGGTTTTTCCGACGGTTCTCCGCTGTTCGATTTATTAACTTCCTCTGAAGAAATCACAATAGGATCTTTCTCATTTGCGACTAGATCAACACTATCTTTGTCTTTTAAATGACTCGGTTCATTTGTATCTTTATCACAGCTCGAAAACTGATGACTCTCTATACATGTTCTTTCACTAATTTCACCCTTTTCGTGAACCGGTTCCTTGTTTGCAGCGTTTTGTACTCGGCTTTTCTCGGCGGCTGATACCGGTTCGTTATTTTGTGTTCGGCTTTTTTCGCCGGCTGATGTCGTTTCGTTGACATACAGCTTTGTTCGAGGCGAAAACGCTTTCGGTGTGAGGATTTTAAATGAATGCGGGATGAGTTCACGTCCTATACGGCTTCTTGCTGTGTGGAAAGCTTCGTCGTCATCTGAAAATTAATTAATACATATTCGTTAAAACTAAATCGCCTCGATATTGTTGAAAACAAATCGGAGGGGCAATTCTTTCTTTTATTAGCTTGATAGATTTAATTCAAATGGAGGTAAAAACTAAACCGTCTTACATCATAACGGTCAGATAAATTCGAAGCCTCGGAAGGAATGGGGAACTTTTATATCATATGATTATAGAATAAACATAGAATGTACTTAAATCTAGAAGTTGATTTGTTGAAAATATAGACATTTCAACCATTCTAGCACTATTCGGCACCATTTTAAGCACCATTTTCAGACACACAAGGATGCTTATGCTTAGTTTTTACCCAGCCAAAAATAATAGTCTTAACACATCCCGACCTTCTAAGCTTACGTAATTAGCACAATGTTGACTGAGCGATATTGAGTAGTTCTCGCGGTTTGTTTAGACGGCGCACATGTTCCAACGGAATAAGTTAATGAGTAATCGACTGAGTTCTTATATCAGGAAAAAAAAAAACCATATGGCTTCGACTGGCATTTTGTTTGTTTATATATTGGAATTAACCATAATAGAACAAACATCGAACTGCTTGTATCTGTCTCGAATAGATAACGGCAGTTATCTATGTCAGAGATTGAGTCATAGTTAATGAAATGTAGGCTTTGATTTTCCCAAAATAACTGCGGATTTAGTCTAACCGGGGTACATTTAACAAACAAACTTTTATGCTATTGGATCATAACCCGACAATGTCCATTCGCAGCAATTTCTCTTAAAATTCCCCCACAACTTTATCTTAAAGGCTTTTCCCACTTTTTTCAACACCTGACCTAAATATAGCCTCGAGATAATTTACTCTGAGTGAGATGCCTGTACAAATTAACTGAATTAGAGCAAAACCTGCCCGTTTCGTCTGATGCAATTTAACGGCCGAGTTCGTTTATGTTTTTTGGGGTCTATGTAATATGGCTAGACAGACTGTAGACTCCCCTGGGTTTCGCTTTCGTGGCTTATGGGATTAAAGGCCTTAATCAGACTCATCCATTTTAAAGATACGTGTAATCACAGTACTTATTTCTACAGATACATAAGTTTAATTTAAATGTTTTCTTTTCCTATCATATAAAAAGAAACTTAACGTTTTTGCAAATAGAAGTTATCGATATCAATAATGAATTTACTAATTTATGCAAATTGGTAATCAAGAACCAATGTAAGTGTATGAAACGAAATTCACCATGAAAGGAGCCATTGCGGGCTTAATTTGGCAATATTTCCAACTGAATATTTTGACATTTTGCAACGAAAGGGAAACCATATTTTATGGTTATGTCCGGTATCTGTCATTATTAACAAAATCAAGCTCCAAAATCCATACCGCCCCACCCCTCCCACTTACCAACCCTTCAATATAATGAATAAGTTTTAACCATATCTATTTATATATATATATATCTATAGAGACCTATTGTAACATTAGATGTGTGTACCTAGGAAATCCTTTTCTTTACATGGCGTGTCCGCAGCCAGGACCAGCGGTCCAATGTCACTGTCCGATCCCGCATCCTCGGCGTCGCTCGGGCTGACTTCCGGTTTGTCACGTGCCCTGCAATCACGTTAAACGGAAAGAAATGCATTTATTTGAACAATATTACATTCATGTATTTAGAGCCTAACGTGTGAGAATGTAAATGATTAATAGTTCTTTATTTTTTGAAGTCCTTCTTCATCTTGAATTAATGGGCTATTATGCAAATCAGCCCCTTATAAATCATATAACAAGGAAACGAATAACCTAAAAATGCACTTACTTAATCACGTACATGTAAAAACTAAAAATGACGACATTTATTATTCAAATATTGTCGCATTTTCAAACTTCCTCTTAACATTTAAGCTGAAGCTAATTTTATGTTCACCAAATTAGTGAAATATAAGGTATCTGTTTACATAATACATTGCTCAATTGAATTAAAACTTTTATATTCAAATCTTTATGAAAAACCTTTGTTTCTGGTCTTTCGTTGGCGTTTCTTCAGCATCGTCCTCTGTGGCTTGCGACTTGAATTGGCTGAGAGGAGACACGGGAAAATCAGGCACTGGAGCCTGGGAGCACTCATCTCTTTGCGTCGACTGAACAACAGCATCACCCTGAGTTAATCATATAGAGAACGACAAAATTAATTAAGCGGCTTAGCAAGGGGAAAACGTAGGCCTATACAAAGCAATGAAATTTTATAACATGATATATTTTATTTTAGACAAGGACGAAATGTTATGTATACGATGAGCTTAACATAAAGTACGGCTGTTTATTCTCACTATAAATCGGCCCATTAAGTTTTTCGGAGCCTCCTCAGATGCATCTGATTCGACAACCCCTTTCTTTATTTGCATAGGATTAAGCATGCATGTTTTCGGCTGTTTATGCATAAAATTATGTAACATTTTCGTTTTTTTCACTGTCTTTACACTGTGTTTTAAAATGGCTGCCACATTGGTTTTTCCTTTAAATTTTAATATGATAAAATATGAAATAAGCTTGTTTCATTGGTATAAGTCATATACCCCCTCCATCTCAATTTATTTACAAAATAAGGCTCTAAACATTAGGCCTATTCGGGAAAATAACACAATTTCCCCTATAAATTTATATTTAAACATGTGAATCGCACTGACTCGAAGAGAATCGCTTTAATATTTTTTATTAGTTTTACTTGCATTAGCAACAAGTAGATCAGTGAAGCTGATTAAGTCCTCCGCTACTTCAACAACAGTTGAAAACCGAAAAAAAACAGAGGAAATCAATTTAGAACATCAACAAAAATCCATCCAACGTCTTTCTTACGTCTTTCTCACAACGTCTTTCTCACGTCTTTCTAACAACGTCTTTCTCACAACGTTTTCCTTACATATTCCTAGTCCTCAAAACATCACGATATACGAGTAATTATACTTAATGTGCCAAGTCCCCAAAATAACCAGCAAAAAATCGCCAAAATTACAATTTTTGAGATTTTTCAAAAATTATACGCCTAAGCACAGCTCCAATGTGTGTTTGTTCTATGTGCCAAAGGACAATAAAATCCATCGAAGGATAAGCGAGCACTCGTCCGTACAAACTACCATCAATAATCACGCTAAGTCCCCAAAATCAACCTTTTTCAAAAAATCGCCAAAATTACAATTTTTGAAATTCTTCAAAAATAATACGCCTAAGCACAGCTCCAATATGTGTTTGTTCCATGTGCCAAAGGAAAATAAAATCCATCGAGGGATAAGCGAGCACTCGTCC
>LQRL01025454.1:2833-14486 GCA_001703475.1 Hydroides elegans
TAAACCGCTAGTTTTTGCTATTTTGGCCAATTTGACACCTTCCGGTCGGGTGTTTTTGACCGAAATGGTCAAAAGGCACATCTACGGACCAAGACATTTCATTTGAGCCTATAACCAAGTCTCTATGACCTTCCGTTCAAAAGTTCTAGCCCGTACAAGCTCAAGTCTTGAAAAACCGCTATTTTTAGCTATTTTGGCCAATTTGACAACTTCCGGTTGGATGGTTTTGACCGAAATGGCCAAAAGGCACATCTACAGACCAAGACCTTTCATTTGAGCCTATAACCAAGTCCCTATGACCTTCCGTTCAAAAGTTCTAGCCCGTACAAGCTCAAGCCTGAAAACCGCTATTTTTGGCTATTTTGGCCAATTTGACCACTTCCGGTCGGGTGTTTTGGACCGAAATGGTCAAAAGGCACATCTACGGACCAAGACCTTTCATTTGAGCCTATAACCAAGTCTCTATGACCTTCCGTTCAAAAGTTCTAGCCCGTACCAAAAATATGACGGACAGACAGACGGACAGACGGACAGACGGACGGACACCCCAAACCTATAGGCCCCCAACCTTTTGGGTTTGGGCCTAAAAATCCGCATTCAAATCGGTTCACAACTGTCGGAGGAGTAGCGTTTTCCCAAAATAGTAACGAACTTAACAGATATTCCCATATATAACTAAATAAAGGACAAAAAAGTCATCGCACAAACCACGTCTTGCATGCAAGCCGTGGCTCAAAACGACATTTCTCTAACCGCCCTAAACATTTTGTAGTATGCTTTAATATGAACGTGAAATCTCAACACTCCGTTTTCGAGTTATTAAGTGTACAGTTACACGGAAGAATATGTGGACATAACAATAGGCTCCAACCGTTCATGTATGTTTAGGGGTATTGCTGAATTACGGACACCGTAAATCGTAGCTCAAAAAGTATCTGTGTGTATGTTTCCAACATAAATTTTGAGGATACAACTACAAGGCTGTTTTAAACTACCCAACTCTATTCTCATTATGTTAAACGTATGTCTAAAGGACGGTAATTTAAAATCCCTAAGCCCTTATCGAAAAATTGGTTTCTTACCATTATTCTGTGCTAAAGTTCTGACCCGTACTAACTCATGTTTCTAAACATCGCTATTGTTGGAGAATTTTGGCCAAATTGGCCGCAATCGGAAGTTAACCGAACTCAGCCGAACAGTTTGTATAAGTCGTGATGAGGTGACGGATATCGGTCCGCAGGAATTGAACTTAACCTGTCAGTGAACTGTGAAGGAAATAATTCCGCTCAATAGACTCAATTATCGCCCATAATCAAGTTATCAAACTTCAGTTCTATACTTCACATAGTCCAACAGAATATATTTTCATATTCAATAAAATTTATTGTAACAAATACTTTTGAATTACGATTTTTATACCTTGAGATAATCATAAATTTGTATAAAGAAAATAAAATATTGTCGAAGTAAAAACCAGTGAAATACAGTTTAATGTATTTTTCGATTATGTAACTCTGAAGACCTCAAATACTTTGAATTTTTTGCACCGAGTTGTTTAGAGAATTATTTAGAGTAGAAAAGCAACTCTAGCGATCACAAAATAGGTTTCTTAAACGCTAGCTAGATTGAAAGTCTTCAAGCTAGAAAATTTGAGTATCATCCTTTTGATTATTTTTTTCATGATAAATAATAAAAAATAATTATTTGGAACTTGATTTAAATTGCATTAAATTGTATAATAACTATTGTTAGGTTTTATATATAAGTTGTAGATGTTCAGAAAATGCGTTCCTTGTCTGCTCCACGCTGATTTAAAAAAGGAAAACCGCTTAACTGGCTTGGAAAAAACACCTGTTTGCCATGTGAAATGCTCAAAAGGATGATTTTGCTGTTGTTCGTATCATTGTTTCATTGTTTCATTGTTTCAATTATGTTTTAGGAACCATATTTGAAGCACATCACGAGTTGTTCCCGACCAGATTCAAACTGGCTTGGATTTTCAAAAAACATTGCTAACTTGAAGATTTGAATAGTTTGAGGAATGCCTTTGTTGATAATTTCTTTATTTTCGCGATAAGTAGTACGAATTATTACTTCCAAATAATAAGACTCGCTTGTTAATGTCTAATAAGCTGTTAAAATAAAGGTATAAGCACATATGAGGAAACAACGCTTGTTTCATCGTTGTTTCCTTTTTGACAAAATGCTGCTTGGAAACAACGATGAAACAAGGAGGAAACAACGATGAAACAACGATGAAACAAGCGTTGGCATAAGCGCAACGTTTTAAACGCGAAATTGCCTCAAGTTTTGAAGATTATTTATGCATAATTGTTCCTAATGCATCAATCGCAGCAATAATATATCGAAATAACGTAATATTTTATAACAATTAAACTGAACAATTGACTTGCAATTGTCTACAGACATCGTTGTGACGCAATAATCATAAACATCACGCTTCTAAACTGTAATGCCATTTTCGCGATTCAACATTTTCAGGGATCATCTGAATGCTTGTTTCATCGTTGTTTCCTCATTGTTTCATTGTTGTTTCCTTTTTGCGTAACGCCAAAAAGTGGTTGTTTCCAAAAGGAAACAAGCGTTGTTTCCTCATATGTGTTTCTACCTGAAGTGAACACCTTTTTTGCGTTTTTTTTTATGTTAAAAACCGCTATTTTGTTGTTTGTATTTTTAATGTTGTTTTATGGTGATTTTACAACTTGTTCAAATGTGTGTAGTTGAGTGTCCTTCTGATGTGGTAAAACTATCTATAAGTATAATTTAGTCGATATGTTGTATAAGTAAGGGTAAATAAACGAAATACAGCTAGGATACGAATAATGGAATAGTCGAGGATACACGTCAAACTTCCAATCAAACTATTTGTTTTCATAACTCACAGGAATTATATCAGAATATTCGGAATTTCTATTTAGAACTGTCAGACCCTCAAATTAACCCTGAGATTACATGTTACAAGGTTTCAAAATTTAAGATCGTCAGATTTGCAAAACAATCAATTTATCTTAGTTGCACCCAAGATATCAAATCAATTTGCAACCAAAAGGTAGCGATCCTGTCTTTTGTAACTTTATTTAAGATAAAATCCTACATATTACACATTGACCTTATATGTGTTCTGTGTCCAAATGATTAAAAAAAAACAACCCTTACACAGTTAAACGTAGCACGATATGTTTCATACAGAGCAAAATGAATATTCAGACAAAGATTGTCAGAATAGTTAAATTCCGATTTTAGCTCCCAATAATGTAGTAGTTGGTGGGTTATATATTGTCTCCAATTTTAATTTGGCATTTATCTAGATCATATTAACACAAAACTAACGGCTTTGTATTATCATAACTTTTATATAAATGACTAGAACACCTTTTAAATATAATGTGATGGGGTTGCTCATTACCGTTGATGAAAATATATAGTTTGATAATATACATTTTTTTGAAGAACTAAGATGGTAGTATTAGGTACCTTAGATAAACGGAATGTTACATTGTTTGAAAAATATATATATAATCGCGAATGCATCAAGGTCAATTATCATTCAGCATTCGATATGCCGTTGTTGCTTGATACTGATGAAATTGTAACAATGTAAGTATTTTAAAGTTTTGAGTTGATCGTAAAAAACTTTAAAAAAATCGCCGGTGAATTAATAAAAGTGTGCGTCATCTATAAAATAAAACAAATGGTTGATTTATCTCTTTTTTTCAGATCTATCACATTCATAGCGAATCACAAATAATTTACCAACACATACACAAGAACACAATTTGCATTGCAAATATTGAATATTAAAAAAAAAAGATTATTTCCTCTTACAGGAAGAAGATTTCTGTGCTATTCATAAATTATAATACATGTCGAATCATGATCTAGATAATATTATGAAGCATATATTTTTTAAATCACAACTACGAACCAAATACTAATTTGTCATATTAGACACTATTTGCAAAGATCCATACTAATATTAAACAGTTTATCATAAACATAATATCACAGGTGAAACAAACAACTCAAACATTTACGAGTTAGCCTCAAGTATTCGACAATATACATATATGCAATGCGTAAAAATAGTCATATGTATTTATCAATGGCAGATACACTCATCTGAAATTTCATCAGTGAGAAAAGTAATACTGTGTAATTCATTAATTCATTTATGAGCCAGACGATGACGCTCAGGGAATTATAGCATACATGCCTAGTCATACGTCACGAATTATGCTCCAAGGTATGAAGTATCACGTATCGAATATTATGTATTGTAAAGGACTTCCACGTTTCGTTCAAGTTGTATACTACATGTCTGATCATAATATAAGCACTAAAACCAAATGATATCAACACAATTCTGACAAGAACAATACAGGTACATGCAGGCTCCTGCTTTTACAAAGCATATTGTTCATTATCATTAACAACAATTCCATTGTAATATTCACTGTAAGCACACTAATAAAATGGACCACTACACGACCCTGACGAGCAGAGCGCAGATGGTGGTGGCTCCCTTCTCCTTGGTCTGCCACGCGATTTCGGCGTTGCTGAATTTGAGATCATAGCGGTCATTGTCCTCGGGCAAATCCTGCGCCATTTTGTAGGAACCCGGTTTGACACACACTTGGAATGCGACTTGCGCGCGTAGCAGTTTCTTGGTTTTGGGGTCTCGGAACCTGTAATGGATTGATTCAAATATGAGGAACTACTTGAACATTAGAAGCGTTTAATCTTATATACTATATGGTATTCATTGCGTCGGAGTTATATATTTGGATTTTAATGAACATTCTGAATGTTTTACGCGGTATATTGAAATACATATATAATAGAAGAATAACGTCCTACTTATATCCATAATATTTCAAAGAAAAAAGAAACGGTTCCCTATATTATAAAACATATGCTAACTTAATTAGGAGCGAACTATGATGGAAGGGGCAACAATCGCACTGAAAATCAAGAAACAATGCCAACTTACTCAATGGATGGAGCAAATTGCTCTGAACCGGCGTATTTTATAGTGGGCGATAATGAAAGAGGCTTCACCCCGCCGCTTTCTCCTTCCGGTTTGTTCTTTTCATCGTGGGTGAAGATTTGTGGTTGTAAAGTGACTACACCCTCATCGCCTATATAAACAGGGATTTCAAGTTGGCCGTTCAAATCAAGTTTATCAATTTGCATAAAATTGTAGGAATATATGTCCTCTTAGATTCGTGCTAAATAAATTCGTTCTTCTTTAATTGTTTCAGCAAATTAACAACTTTTATATTGTATATGAACATATTAAAGATTGTGCCAATAGTATTTTATTTCAATAAGCCTGATAATGAGTACTTTAAGCTGCACTGTCCTCTAACCCCTACCTTTTGCCTTATCTAATATAAAGTGCTTTCTGACCGAGATGCCAACCTACCTGAGGGCATGAGGTGTCCCGTATCGAGAACCCGTCTAATGCAGCTGATGTGTGCGCCGTGATAAGCCATGTGCCACTTCTCGAACACGTTCAGGCACTCGGCCTTTGGTGGCAACCTATTTAGGTACATTTACAATCAATGTTGTTTCTTAAAGAGGATATAGTTGTTCTGAGGTCATTTTAGAAGTATACTTTACTGTTCATCATATATGAAATGATTGCTTGGGCTTCTCAATTTACAGTTCCATTTTTAGCTACGATCCAACAAATTAATTATATTGGTAACCGTCGATAATATAAAGAAAACATCAGTCAGTATAATAATTTCCCAAAGCGTAGTACTTACTTGAGACCGAATTTACACCACCCTGCGGGCACGGCAAAGTCCCTCGGTGGCTCCCCCTTGCGGAGATACATTGCGTCGCCACGTGACTTGTGGCAGCCGTCGCAGAAGCAGCGGTTGTACGCCGTGTTGAAGAAACCCTCTGCAATAAAAAGTTTTTTTTTATTAATATAAAAAAAATATTGAGTTTACATATGTACTCTTACTAATACAAACAGCTATGTCATTATATTGTTGTTGTCAAATCGGACATTATCAATTATGACATGTAATTTGAGACACAGATGAGTAAGTGTTTTTATGCGTTCTTTCATTTGTCAAATTATAATTCAAACCACATATACCAGGTAGGCCTAGGCTGCGCCTGAATCGCTGACATAGGCGCTCGTAGTCACAGTTCTTTAATGGTCCAGCGTCTATACTGCGCTGTGGCTTCTCTTTTACACCTATAAACATAAATGTATTTACAACAATCATCATATCCATTAGTAACAATAGTTTCGTCAAGTTTTAAAAACTATTCGAGACGCTTCAATTATGCTCTTTATATTAAACGTTTTTAGTTTCCATAAAAATGACTTACCAATCACCCATCTACCAATCAACCTCGCCCTACGCAAAAATAAGGTGCATCCAACTCACCCTCCTCCATATTGGCCTTCTCGAGCGCATACTCCGCACTCTGCTGCGCGCCCGTTGAATTCCCCCGTTGCGATGACGTCACAATGCTCACTTGCTCGCACACGCCGTAGACGTCGACGATGACGTGGCATTTCGGCGGGATATGTGGAGCGGCGACGCCTTGGTCGACGTCATTGACGTATAAGTGCAGGGCGTTGTCGTCATCGACGAGAACGCCGATGGAAGTGTCTGCGGCCAAGGTGTCAAGGTCGGGACCATAACTTGCTTTGATCTGTAGTGAATGATAGACAAGTTTCCTTTCAAAGCAAACGACAATGTATTAACAGTTTCACTACTCTGATCCTTCTTCTTTCTAATTCATTGTATGAAGAGATTAAATTGTATTCTAATGCGGAGGAACATAAATAAATTCGCACGTTATTTTCATGTTCATATATACACAATTTCAATTTTAATGATTCACTATTGACATGTCCATTGATATCTAGATATTCCCAAACTCGAAACAAAATGAATTTAATCTATAATAACTCCCAACACGAACCTTGTTGCCGCCTTGATACACAGCATCCCCGCACACGCACCAGCAGCACTTTTGCAGGGCGACGGCAGAGGGCGGCAGCGTCAGTTTATCTGGACTCTGATCGACTACTCCGATCTTGAGCCCGGCCGACCACTGCTTGTTCACTTTGTCGATGCTCACCTAAGCGAAACATATGGGATATGCTCGTAAACTACATGTACACATGTTTGATCAATTAGATAAGAGATATAAAGACGCTTTGAGTTACATGCTTTTGATGATACTAAATACGCTATATATAGCACTACCTATGCCGCAAATCTCGTGACAAACACTAAACATTATTAGGAGTGCATGGGGTTTGGGTTTTGACTAACCTTAAAGAGCGTATTCCTTGGCAGAGGCTTATTCGATAGGACCACTGCATGATTATAACCCGCGGTCCTTATGGCTTTCGTGCGGTCCTCGGTCAGCTCGATGTGCTTGCCATGATTGCCCGAGTGGAACTCGAGTTCTTCGGCTGTGTCTTCATCGTGGTCCTCCTGCAGAGGGAGACCGACATTTAAGTGTAGAGTTCAACTTACATGTACGTGTACATTGCTTATTGAAACGATGTTTAATCAGGTACAGTAAAAGGCTGAAAAAATTCAGGCTTCAGTATGTGGTTTTTTCAAAGGGTTTATATTAGTTAGAATTGACAGGTATTAAATATGTCACGAAATCAAACTAGAGGCTAAAGGCCTTCGATCCCCCGTGAACTGTCAATAGTTATTTGATTAAGCATGGTCAGCATGGCAGGGCTCGACAAATGCGCAAATTCACAGTCGCCATTTTGGCGACCGACGTGATTTCACAGTCGCCAAACTAGATTTCACAGTCGCCAGATTGTTTTTGGTCATAAAACTTAAAAAAAAACCTTAAAAAAAAAAAACAAGGAAGTATTT
Organism: Hydroides elegans; assembly: GCA_001703475.1. Taxonomy (NCBI): domain Eukaryota; kingdom Metazoa; phylum Annelida; class Polychaeta; order Sabellida; family Serpulidae; genus Hydroides; species Hydroides elegans. Next base: position 10,732 of record LQRL01025454.1, read on the forward strand.
GTGAAACACGAAAAGACCCCAACCGCCCTCGATTCCAAGGGGTATTGACTATCTCGTATATGCCCATGTTTTGGCCAAATTCGGCAATTTCCGGTGGTCAAGTCTGGCCAAAACGGTCACAAGGAACATCTACATAGCAAGACCTTTCATATGAGCCTATTCCCAGGTCTCTACGACCATCTGTTACAAAGAAACAGTCCGGAAAGGCTCATTTTTCGAAAAAAAAAACGCTGTTTTAGGACGTTTTGGCCAAATTCGGCCATTTGCGTTGGCCAAATCTGGCCAAAAATGTTAAAGGGTACATTTACAGGCCCAGACCTTTCATGTGAGCCTATTCCCAGGTCTCTACGATCATTCACTGCAAAGAAACAGCCTGGAAAAGCACATGTTTAAAAAAAACCGCTGTTTTTGAGCATTTTGGCCAAATTCGGCCATTTTCGGATGCCGAGTCTGGCAAAAAATGTCGAAAGGCACATCTTCACGCCAAGACCTTTCATGTGAGCCTATTCCCAAGTATCTACGGCCATCCGTTGCAAAGAAACAGCCTGGAAAAGCTCATGTTTCGAAAAACCGCTGTTTTGGACATTTTGGTCAAATTCGGCCATTTCCGGTGGCCAAATCTAGCCAAAAATTCCAATTAATGTGCCAACTATGCTGAAATATCTATAGTTTTCTCTTAAGAAAATACTGATTGTCATGAACAACTGTTTTGTCTTAGTCACAGTTTAATCCATATCTTTCAGGAACTCTATAACTGCGTTTTCGGAAAAAAAATGTTGTCAAAGTCTTTATCCGGATCAAACAATACTTCGTCCAGATCTGAGCCAACAGTAGGTGCATCTTGATCTTGATAGAGGAAAATTTCACAGTCGCCAATTTGGCGACCGACTTTTTTTCACAGTCGCCAAACCCAAATTCACAGTCGCCATTGGCGACCATTCGGTCGCCAATGTCGAGCCCTGGCATGGAATAAACATGGGCACCAAAGATGCAAAGCCCCAAGCCTATGCAATATATTATTTATCAATACTATAAGCAAATTTAAAATAGAAGGTGGTATTTTTTTTGTCCTTCTTACAACGTCTTTCCTACAACGTCTATCTCACCACGGCTTTCTCACACTAATTCACAAAACGTTTTTCTCACAACGTTTTTCTTCAGAACTAATTCCTCAACATCTTTCTCACGATGTTTTTCCCACAAGGCCTTCTTTTCTCACAACGACTTTCAAACAATGCTTTTCCTACAACGTCTTTCTCACAACGATTTTGTCACAATGTCTTTATAACAACGTCTTTCTCAAAACGACTTTCTCACAACGTCTTTCCCACAACGTCTTTCTAACAACGTCTTAAAACAGCGTCTTTTTCACAACGTCTCTTTACAACGTCTTTCTCACAACGAATTTCTCTTAACGTCTTTGCTACAACTTTTTTCTCACATCATCTTTCTAAAAACAATTTCCTCGCAATGTCTTTCATGCAACGTCCTCTCACAAAGTCTTTCTCAAAATGACTTTCCCACAACGTCTTTTTCATTACGCCTATATCACAACGTCTTTCTCACAACGTCTTTCTTGCAACGTCATTCTCACAACGACTTTCTCACTTCTTTTCCACAACGTCTTTCTCACAACGTCTTTCTAAGAAAAACTTTTTTCTCGCAATGTCTTTCATGCAACGTCATCTCACAACGACTTTCTTACAACGTCTTTCTTAAAACGTCTATCTCACAACTCCGTTATCATGACGTCTATCTCACAACGTCTTTCTCACAACGTATTCCTCACTATGTCTTTCTTGCAACGTCTTTCTCACAAAGACCTGTTCACAGCGTCTCTCCCACAACGTCTTTCTTACAACGTCGTTCTCATAACGCATTTCTAACAATGTCTTTCCCACAATGTCTTTCTCACAACGTCTTTCTCATAACGTCTATCCCACAACGTCTTTCTCACAACGTCTTTCTTACAACGTCTTTCTTACAACGTCTGTGTCACAACGTCTTTCTCACAACGAATTTCTCAAGTCTTTCCCACAACGTCTTTCTCACGTCTTTCTTTATAACGACTTTCTCACAATGTCTCTTTCACAACGTCATTCTCACAACGTTTTCATCACATCTTTTCATTTTTAATATTTGTGGTCGACTCCTTCATACCAAACTCGCGTGCACAAAGTGCTTGGCACCTGAAAAAAAGTAAAAAATCGACAATTTTTAAAGTGCTCCAGAATCGACAATTTTCAACCGGTCGAGATGAAACCTTGACGAGGCACAACTTCAGATATTGGTTTATTAGTGTATACAATTTGAAGGCTCTAGCTCAACTCCTACATACCAAACTCGCGTGCACAAAGGGCTTGGCACCTGAAAAAAGTGAAAAAATCGACAATTTTTAAAGTGCTCCAGAATCGACAATTTTCAACCGATTGAGATAAAACCTTGACGAGGCACAACTTCAGATATTGGTTTATAATTGTATACAATTTGAAGGCTCTAGCTCAACTGCTACATACCAAACTCGTGTGCACAAAGGGCTTGGCACCTGAAAAAAGTGAAAAAATCGACAATTTTTAAAGTACTCCAGAATCGACAATTTTCAACTGATCGAGATGAAGCCTTGACGAGGCACAACTTCAGATATTGGTTTATACTTGTATAAAATTTGAAGGCTCTAGCTCAACTCCTTCATACCCAACTCGCGTGCACAAACTACCCCATGTCGAGGGGGGACGGACGGACAGACGGACAGACGGACAGACGGACACGCTCAACCCCATATCCCTCCGTTTCACGGGGGATAATTAATCTTTTATATGGCTAAAAGGTTATAACCAAGTTCAGATTAAGACGATTTACTGAATTTATATAGGAATGGATTTGGGGAACTGGCTTATGACATTTTATCAACATAATCTATTATAGAACATCGCCTTACCTCTGTAACCGACTGTATGCTCTCTAAGGAGTGTATGCTGGGCGGGGCCGAGAGGTCGTCGTGTGTGTTTCCTCCTGCTAAACCGGGACCGCAGAGGGGAGAGGAAAGGAGTGTGCTCGTGATGCTCACTTGCTCCACCATGCCGAACATGTCAACCACAGCAGACACGCCCTAAAGACAAATAGTTTAAGGTATAAAGGATGTGCTTATTCATTAGGCTTATTTTTGTATGTTGCAACATGCAAAACATGTCCACCACCGCCGACACGCCCTGTTGGCATATAGATGTTAAGAAGGGTATAATTATCATTTCTTATTACACAGAGGGAGTATTATTTGCTTAATCAAACCATTGAAATCTATCGAAGTGCAGATATACAATCGGAAGTGCAAATATTTGCTTGAAATACAATATGACCTAACAAACTCTAAACGAATAGCAATACATACTTCTGGAATGTCGGTGGCCGCCACACCCATGTCTCTGCCGTTGATGAGTAAATGCATGTTGCCGCTTCTCGTGTATTTCACACCAACGCGATCGCCTACCTGAAATAACGGTCAGGATATGAACCTTTAGGTTTCACATAAAGAGCTGTTTCTTCATTTGACAAGTATGGAAAACTTGAAAATTTGCCAAGTCAACAGCAACACATCATCTTGTGATTCTATATCCATATTAGAAGTACAATTTTAACAAAAATACCCAACGACAAGAGCCCATTTTTTTGCTTCACCCTTACCTCGAGCCTCTGGAGCGACGGAGCATAGTTGTCAATAACCGTGACGCCGCACTTCTTGACCTGTGACCCCGTGA
>LQRL01025492.1:0-22783 GCA_001703475.1 Hydroides elegans
AATCCAAATTGACTTAAATAACGTCGATAAAATCCAAAAGAATATTAATTTTTAACAACACGTTGCCTTTGGTATGGCGCGTAAAATAAGAAGGACGATATTTCCGGTCACGTGACTAATGTAAACAAAGGGGACCGAAGAAGTATCCCTTTCTCCTCGGATAAAGGGGGCTTTCTCCGGAGGAGAGGCATCAAAAAACTTGTTTTTAGATTAGTTTCATAATGAATTATTACACTATGACGCGTGAAATTGTCCGGATGGACATTTGCAAAGTAGAATGTGGCCTTGAGAAATAGTTTGATTCATTCCTTTGAAGATAAAATGTATTGACTTCCTCACATGAAAATGTTAGAGTTGCGGTCGAAAGAACTGATAGGCCTACCATTTTATCAGACACACATGGTAATCGATCTGTGCATTGTGTATTTATATATCATTTCCTATTTGTAGCACATGGAGGTTGGACAGAGTGGTCCATGTGGTCCGCGTGCACCGAAACCTGTGGCAACACAGCGCAACGCATTCGCAAACGATCGTGTTCGAACCCACGACCACAACACGGTGGACGCGTTTGTTTCGAGTCGGATACAGGTAGGTGCCTTGTTGAATTGGCTTAAAAAAAACTATTTGCGAATGGCTACATACATTTATGCATGTATGCATATCTATTCATCTGATACATATTCGTTTTAGTGGTACTTTGAGATATTGATAATAACCACTCGTAAAATGCCTAATCGACACAATGTATAGGTTATGATCGCCCAAAATATGATCCTGAATGTTTTATTTTAAACAGGAATCTACACACGCCATTTCGTTGAAAAATGCAATACTTAATTGTTAATAGTTATCAGTATTTTACTCGTATTATTATTATTCATTTCAACTATACATAATTTTTATCACCCAGATTCAACGCTCATATACATATTGTTTATATTGCTTTTATGCATGTATGTTCTCTCATTCACATAAGTCGAGCATTTTAGACTCCAAGGTATATAGTTTACTGACCTTGTATTACTTCTTTGTTTTCAATTAAAAGAAGTTGAGCAATGCCCCTCCACCCCGTGCCCGGACTCCCTTCCCCCTCCAACATGGTCCAAGTGGGGCGCCTGGTCACGCTGTTCTGTCGATTGCGGAAATGGACTGCAATTCAGGAACCGGAACTGCACAATTGCGTCACGTGACGTCACGTTTGAAAGGAGTGGGGGAGGAGGAGGAGAGACGTCAGGCGAGAGATGTGAGGGCAATAATCAGGATTGGAATATCTGCAATACACATAAATGTCCAGGTAAATAAAACATCTAAATCGCTAGGAAATTTAATCAGTTTTGAATCAACATTAAGTTTTCATAGATATGTCCCGACTTAACATTTCCATTTGTATTTTGTAAGCATTTATTCGACCACAATCACGTCATAGTAAATATTTACTTATATACATGTACTTTTTTCAATGTTTCTCATTTGGCCCGTATTCGTAAGGGTTGCTCTGAATATATTTTAACGATTTACGGATAAAGCCCTATTTGTTACTCACTTAGCACGACTTTTACCGTAAAATAAAATGCAAGGATAGTCTTTCTCATATTTATTAAAATATCAAAAATACGTTAATTTCACTACAGAGGTACGGGAATCAAGCGACTGGTCCGACTGGATTCGCACCCGCGCCGATGGCGACGGTTACACAGAAACGCGATTCCAAAGCGTGTGCGTTGCCAACGTGCCAAAAAGCGGTTCTTCGTTGCGTGCGCGAGTCAAAAGCAAGCATCGCTACTGTCCAAATGGCGCCAACAACTGCACTGCATCTGCTTCCGGTGTTGGCGGGAGTAGCCATAGCAACCAAGGTAATGATGGCGATAATGTCCTTAGCAACGGGATAGATAAGGATAAGAATGAGAATGAGGTGTATAAGAAGGGGTATGATTTGTTATCTATTGTTAAGGATAATGATTATAAAAGTAATCATATTCAAAATGGCGGCCGATATGTTCAAAATGGCGGCCAAACACGTAACCGGAAGCGACATCCCAGACATAATCAACACGTGTTGAATCGGCATTCGCAGCGCCCTAGCAACGACAGTCCCTCCCTTAGCGACCACAATATGGATACCGTTAATTCTATTGTGCGGCATAAACAGAGGCTTAAAGAATGGGAAATGCGCCGGAAGCTAGTTGAAATGCGCGCGCAGCAGCGGATGTTTTCTGGGTATTGTGGGTGTCGTGATATGGGCAATCTGCGCATGTGCTATAAGTGTTAGATTCAAGTTTAGTTTACAAAACTTAATAGTCAAATGGTGTGTTCAATATTAGTTGCCATATTATACTCTTACCTTATGATGTAGATTTTCGTAAAGCCTATACTAAAGTCGTGCGATGATTGTTTCTTGGTAAATCAATGAGTATCGTACATGTTTTATTTCAATGAGGGCGTAAAATTTCTGGATAAATTTCTATCTGGTTCTGAATATTATAGAATAGTTTTGTGGTATTTTTCAATAATGTGAGTCACCAGTGTATACTTAAAAAACTTTAACTTACATATTTACACATGACAATTCCTACAGATCACGTCTTACCCATAACATAGTGCACCATTTACGTCATTCTACAACGAGCTTAAGTGTTATCTATTGACCCTCCTTTAATTGAGAGATTACGCATACGTGAGAAAATGCGAACACGTTTATTTGATTTCGTTTAAAAAATAATACTTAATCATTCGCCCTGGATATTTCGTATTGTTTTCTTGTGGATTACTTCAACATCTTATAATCTACTCTTGAAAGCAATTATTTAACATTTAAATATTGTTTCTTGTTTATAAGTGCGTAACTCAATATTGTAAAGGAATGTATGGCCTCAAAAACAGTATGTTTTTGCAATAAGATTTACTATAATAGGGCGGATTAAGACTATGGATTCCTCTGTGTCACTTCAAATGTGTAAATGCGTGGTATACATACTGTGGTTTAGTATTCTCAATGAGCAAAAACTAAAGGTGCAAATTTACCAAGGGCTTTCGAGTAGCTATTTTCAGAAGACTAAAATTGAATCCCGTAATGGTTGTTATCCTCATAAAAAGACATGTTTGTTTCTTCGCATTAATTCTGAATGGGACCTGCATAGTTTTTTTTAATGTGTAAGAGCTTACTATATATTTCGGTGATATAATTTGGCAACATTATATTTTGCACGAATCAACTTTTATAAATGTGAATTTGAGTAAGTTGTGAAGCCATTCGTAACGATTCTCTATCGTTAGATTGCTTCCATCATTTTAACCATATGTATTAATAGGAATTTCTTTAAAAAAATCTATAAATTGGAAACTTCAAATAATCTGAAAATAAGCTGTGATTTTGTGAAAATTGCCATGTTCCAGTTGATGTGCCAATATGTATGGAGTCTCAATTAATGATATTAGCATATAAACTTGAAATATTGTATATAAATATATTTTACAAATTAGCAAAGCTCTGTAAATATTAGTGTTATTTATTCAGCAGAATTGTTCAGTTTTCAAAATGCTATAGACTGTCTACTTGGATGTTGTTAACTTTTCAATGTTTATAGAAAATCATAAGTTTGACTGTTTGTGCTTGAGCATTTATTCCCATTTTGTTAGACGTTATTATGAAGTTAGCTTAATTTCAGAGGGATATCTAAAATCTATCGTTGTAACTTTATTATGAACCAGTAATAATGAGATAGCTAAAATGGTATATAACGGTACACAAGCTTAAATGATTCAAATATATATTAGGAGGGCGAAATGCAAATTATGTGTCTAAATATATAACAGATCCAGACATGAACTAGGACAAAATTATATGGCGGATCCATACTAAGATGCAAATGAGCATTTTATGAACGCTTTAATTGCGCAGGTGCAAGAAACCCTGGATCTAGTTATTGTTTTGTAAACACTTGAAATTGAATATTAAACACCGCGGGTGGTATCATGTGCGTTTGAATTGAATACAATTCCTTGAAACATAAAATATATATGATAAGATGTTTAAAGAAAGCATAATTGGAACGTTTGTATGTTATATTGCAAATCCATGTATATGTCATGTTTAAGATGGTGTACCTGTGTACAGATATATATTGTGGTGCTAATATAGCCCAATAATCGGTATATAACTTGTTTTCTCAATGAGACCACTGTATGATGGTGAACGGTCGAAACCACCCCTTCTTATTTTGTACGATTCTGAGAAAAAAAATCTCGAGGCGAAAACGCAACCCCGACCAAAATTATGTGATATATGCATGTTCTTTTTAAAATACTTATTGACCTAATTTTGTAATTAGAACACACGAGAAATATGTAACCATAAGGTTCAACAATATCTATCTTTAGATTGATTCTTTATGCTAAGACGTGCTGAGATTAACGTAGAAATCATCCTTCTGTTCTTAAATATCAAAAAAAGTAATTCGAAATTCGAGAAGAAGAAATAGAAGAATACTTTAACGTTAGTGTGACAAACGATCACACCTCTTATCTTTCGGACAGTTCCCCCTTGAAATCCATTGACCCGGTTTGTCAAAATCAATTAATGTTGTCAATCATCCGTAATTAGCATCATATTATGCGTACAGGACACACTTTTACGATTGCTTCTCCACTCTAGAGATGGGACCACTTTTCATGTACTTATGTGTGACAGGGCTGTCTACTGTTATCTATTATGTCCAGGTGCCTCGAATTGTTATATCTATATGAATTAACATATGTATATATGAACTTATATATGTCTGTAAAAATGCAAAACAATATATATAATATATATGTTAAAATGAAAATAATGTAAATGTGCAACATATGAAAAATGATGTATGGTTTGCAATGGAAAACTGTTTGAAAAAAGGTGTTTTGAATTGCTTATATCGAATTACAAGCAGTTTTTTTTGTGAAATGTTATTTCAAATTATGATTTCAAATGCGTAGAAATAATAGTAATATATATAAATTTGATGGTATAATAAATAACCTGTAGTATATATATTGCAATATTGAAAAACAAATATACTCATACTTTTAGCATAATACATACTGATTGTATATCCATTCACCTTTGTTCGTTCAATATAAGCTATAAATAATGTTATTTTAATAAAATTTGATTTTCAATGTTTTATTCCGTTCTTTTCAGTATTATTAATTCATATATTAATTCTATATTATGTATCTTTAGTCATATTTGACCATTCATGAATATGTATAAACAATATTGTATGTAAGATGGGAGTTGCGTCAATTTATATCAATTTCGCTATATTATTAAACAGTGACTCATCAAACGCGCTTGTTAATGATGTTATATTCTTAGTTTTATCTTCATTATATTTTTATATTTTATTATTTATATTAGTGCACCATGTTTGTGATTGTACATATGTTTTGCTTGCGAAGTCATCCTTAGTTGTTTAGCATTATTTACGTAGCATAGTTTTTACGTTATTTTCAACGTCGATACAGTGAAAACGTTGTTTTGTTTTGATCAAAGTACGACGACGGCACTAGGTTATTATTTGACGTACATCTTTGTAAGCGCATGAAGTTCTAGTCAGAAGGCAGTATACTATTATAAAGTTATGTTAATTATGTGCTATTGTATGTATTTTGTAGTGTAATGTTTTGGGCATGGATGTTTAAATCGGTACTCGCATAGTCTATGTATGAAAGCAGTATTAATGTCATATACTAGAGACGAATTGTTTTATTTAGAAATAATATATAAAGTATTTATCACTTATATTCAATATTATTCGCAGATCAAATACTCGATTCTCCCTGGCAATCTGCACCGGGGACCTATTATTATCCCGTGAAATATGGTGATATTTTAATTTAAATTTAAAATATCCTAGAAACCCTTTTTGGTCTATAATATTCATTCCTATAATATAATCCCTATAGTCGATCCAAGAGCTCCTTAACACATTAAAATGATATACATCAGTTTGATTGTATAATTCAATTCTATACTAGCGCTTATTATTACTCATACTATTTCGTTTTGTTTTATTTTGATCTCCGCAATATCTAACATTTATATTTAGTTTGGTTTTGATTTTATGGAAAATGCTGTCCATACATTCATGTTTAAATGTAAAAACGTGAAACCCATTTTGTTAATATTTCCTCGGGTTAATATGGTTATCGATTCGTAATTATATATTTCCTTATGATCAAACATAACATTATTTTTCGTTTATATATCATTGTGATAGGTTACCTTTAATTTTTTTTCAAAGTTGTATCGTTCAATAGTTTAGACTGTCATGGTTTTTGATATATTTATTGAAATCGAAATGGAACTATGGTTGGTTATATAATGACTTTATACATTGTGTGGAGAATTTAACTCGATTAAATAGTCCAAGCACTGCATTGCCATAGTCAGTTCACCCAGCCACTGTTTATAGTGAATACTTATAGTCAGTACCTGTAGTCACTACATAAATATGTACAACTAGTCAGTACATCTAGTCAGTACACCTAGTCAGTACACATAGCGAATCATCAGTAATCAGTATTTGCCACTGTATATGCCCTGAACGTGCATCATGTAAAATAGTTAAATGAACGATATTTTAACTTGCTTCTTTAAAATGTGATTTTATTTTTACGCTATATTTAATCGCATGGCCCGGGGCGTATGTGTGTTCGCTTAGTATGTTATCCTACCCCCTGTGTTATATGTCTTAGAAGAAAACCTACATCTTACGGAACAGTTAGAACAAAAAACATTATTCAATTTCTAAACGTATCAATATTTTTTCCGAAAAAGATTATATTAGAACGTTAAGATATACACCGTTGAATTGCTTACACTTTTCCAAAAAGAAAAAAATCTGACGTCGTCTAAGAAACTATTGCTACCAAATAAGAAAAAAAAGATTCGCTAAATGCACAACGTTTAAATCGTGCTCACGGAAGCAGACAAATTCCGCAGAAAATGCTGCAATTTTCGGATTCGATCTAAGGGCTTTACAGTTGCCAATGCTGATTGCTATGCCGTGAGGTGGTTGCTATGTGGAAAACAGTTGCTATGGAGACCCGTAGCTTATTGGCCTGTGGTGTCTAACTATGACAGTCATTGCTTCATTTTGATCGGTAGGTGTTTAATTCAGTTTAAAGCCATATACACTACTGTACATCCATAGTTTCAATTGTAGAGTAGGGAGTAAAAGGAAAGTTTTTTTTTATTCAAAGCTTATAATATTAAATTTTGAAATGTTACAGCTTGCCACTGACAACTGAACTCCTGCCTCCCGATTTAATTCTTAATAAACAATTGTTTAGTTTTCATTTGTGCCACTTAGCGACACACGAACCATTATTCACCATTAGTTTATGAGTTAGTTTGTTACATTCAAAATGGTGACTCGATTTCTTCGAATGCAACAGTATAGTATTGTAATTGTAATTATTTTAGGATCATATGTATATGTGTGGTTTGCCAATTTTCCCTTAAGTGTTCAGCATTTTGATAACTCTGCCGTGTATATAATCATGAGCATGTTTCTCTAATTACTTCAATCCCCTTTTTTCTGTTGAGTGTCTCCCTTGCGCGATTGTATGTTATAAGAAATACATTTTCGATGTCGCTCTTATCAATAAAATTCACACTTTGTAAGAAATTATAAAATGTATTGGTTTTTACTAGCGCAGTTTGATGCAGGTGTTACCAAACTAGTTGAGTTTCGACATTATCTAGATGATAACGCTCGTATTTTCATGGTTTTGTTCATGAGTATATGCTAATTGACATGTTTTGATATATGCGTTTCGGCGCTATGTCTTCTCGCTACATTACTAAGATACGAAGCATATAAATACACATATACATGGTTATCAAAATGCTGAATATTGAGTTATTCAATCTACACAATACTGTTTGTAAACAATCCATTATCGTTTTGATCATTTTCACTATCTCAACATTAAAATCAATAAAAAAATATATAAAATAGTTTATCCTAGCATTCTTTTTGTCCACTATTTTTACCTTTAGTTGTTTTTTGGTTGCTAATTACATGTCTTAACCTTTCAAATAATTTATCTTTCTCTTTTCCAGCTGGTTCCAATAACTGCCAGTGGAGTAACTGGTCCCCATGGTCCGACTGCGACCAGCAATGCGACGGAGGGTCGCAGCATCGAGAGAGGACTTGCGAATCAGTTGAAAGAGGAGGATACTGTGGGGATACGCAATGCGGGGATGGAGAAAAGAGGGAGATGAGAGAGTGCAATGTGCATTCATGTCAAGGTGGGTGATCCTATACTGTTATACTTGTTTAAACCTGAGAATTTCCCGAAACGGTATTTTTAGCATCAAAATGTAATGATTCAGTATAAAATTTACATTTAAGAAAAAATAAATTTGGTTTGAATCAATTGACAGGTGACTGATCTAAATGCTCCGTGTCTTGTGTGGCGGGACTTATTATTCAATGCATTAAATTCATCAATCAACGTAAATTGAGAGTTACTGGTCGAAATGTTCCGTTTCCTTGTGGGGCTGGACTTCGGTATAGAACGCGGCAATATAAATCCGAGAAAATTGGAAATATTTCATTGCATTTTATTGGTTTTTAATTGATTGACAGGTCACTGGTCGTGCTGGAGTGACTGGTCGAAATGTTCCGTTTCTTGCGGGGCGGGGCTTCGCTATAGAACGCGCCAATGTACAGCCGAAATCATCGGTCGCGCTTATACCAAGTCGTGTCGCGGGGATGACTTGCAACAGGAGGAATGTGCCGTGCCTGATTGTGAGTATATATGTAGGTTAACGAAAACATAATATGTTACCCAAAACAAACCAATTGGAGAAGAAGTATATCTTCACAAATGCGATTATAATCAAATTGATTTACTGTTTGTTCATATGAATTGACTTTTGATAAGTTTAAAAAATAGGGACTCTTTATCCAGAGAACAACGCCAATATGATAACGCCGTATATGTATCAAACAGATTTATTTCCATACAAAGCTTTTTTTTAGTTCGTTGCAGATGAGAAAGGATTGGGTGAACTGGCGTTGTTTTTAAAGTACGAAGCTACCAGTTTTCCCTGTGAATTAACTGATACCATGTATAACTGATATTAATTTTTCTTCAGGTGAAAAGGGCTGGGGTGACTGGACCGTCTGGTCTGAATGCGACACAAACAACGAACAGCTCCGTAAACGGCCTTGTGAATCACGCGCCGATCGATATTCATGCCAAGGGGCGGGGCTAGAGAAACGCATCTGCATGTTCATAGGTGAGTGGATAGTTGATTGACAGGTGTGATTGACAGATGATTGGAAAATTAACATTATTAATACAACTTAAAACTTAATCTTGTAAGGTAGACTGATATATAGCATTAACGTCCTAATGTTAGCTTAAATAAGCAATCTTTATAAAATCAAACTAAATTATCATTATGTTTTTAAACCCAAGAGGATTAATCGTCTACACAATTTTCTTATTGAAGGTAGAATCAACATAAACGCGACCAAAATGTTTGACATTCAAAATTCACAATCCAATTTGTTTCAAACGAAGATTCGTTATATAATGCATATTTAATTAGAAATCGCATCGTAATTTGAGCATGTCTATTCATATTCAGATCCCGAATCGAAAGAGATCAAGCTCGGAGCCAGCATAACCGAAAAGGAATGCGGTCTCAAAATGTACCACTTGATATTAGCCTTTATCTGCGGTGCAATATTAGGCGGTATTGCCTCGGTCGGCCTCTACATGTATTGCCATCGCCAACACATACAAGACCAGGAGCGAGACATAAACGAGAAATACGCCACATTACAACGCTTAAAACAAAAGGAACACCATGATATACATCAAAACCATTATGTCAACCCTGCGGATCTGGATATTACGATTCCGCCGGTGCATAATGGGCCAAATCCGCCCTACACTAATAAGTATTATAACTCACTCAATACGCGGTCGCTCAACCGTAAAGATAACTATAATAAAATGACTGTCAATGAAGCAAAGCGCAAGTATAATTCGTTGCTAAGGACAAATTCGTTGCTACGGACTAGTACCCAATTCGAGCATCTGGATAGCAACGATTTTTAGCTGAAAGACAATAAATCAGCTGTTAATTGAAGTGAGCTTCTAGATAGAATCGAGTTAGTTGTTGGTGGTTAACCTTATAAAGGCAGCATTTATGGCACTGAAGAGTGTTATTTCTATTTGGTGTAGAATTTGAGAAATATATTTATGTAATGTTGCTTTAATTTATAGCAATATATTTATTATGTTTTTCATTCCGCCAAAATAGGGAAATGTGCTGAAAGACTGATAGTGCGGCCATTGTGTGTTTATACTTCAGCGGAAGTTGCTTTTATTTCGCTCACTTCGGGTGAAAAGCGGAAAAAGTTTTAACCGGAAATAGTTTTTAAAACGCCATCATGGGCTTAGATATAGTGCTTATAAGCTTATAAGCATAAATACGGATATACATAATCCGAAAACTGAACATTTGACTGATTGGTTTGAATGGTTCATCGTTTAGATGTTTGTACATGCAGCTGATATTTCAAATCGACTCAATAGACTAGGCCTTTACAGCTTTGTACAAAATAATTTTTGATTTTGAATGTTCATATTTTAATTAAGCAAACAATGTTAACTATAGATGAACCATTGACACATCGATGGTTACATAAACAGCTTCATAATTATATGAACCAATGACGAAGCGATGCGTAAGAAGATTATGTGCTAAAATATAATTAAACTTCCTGATAAAATGCACTTTTGTAGATTGAAAGGTATTGGATAACATACACACAACTAAAACGGTTATGCGTCTAAAATAATATCATAAATTAACTTCATGGTGCTATTTTAACGAAAAATCAATAGTTTGGTGTTGTAAAATTCGAGGCTGGTTCCTTATAAATGTCAATCGATGTTGTTGCTTGAAACATATTAAACATAAAAATATAGAACATGTAGAGGAAAATGCAAATATTTTATTTTGATGCCTAATTTATAATGTATTTCTACATGATTCACGCATGTGGTGTTATTCTTTTAAAACATATTTGACAATATGTTAATATATTGTTTTTGTCTCTTGTACAATAAAACCCGGTGAATGCAATTGTTATGCTTTATGCACAAGACGTTCTGTTTAATTTATATGTAGTTGAATCAAACATGATTGTAGTGTTTTGCGCCAAAATTAATATATGCCTTTAGCGTTACTTGTAGAAAAAAATATTATGAGTGTTTAAAACAAAAACAAGAAATAATGCCGAACCTTCATTTTTTAAATAATAACGTTTAAGGTTCATACTATGTGGCTTTTCTTCAAAGTTGCGGTTTAATATGCGTAAATTTGACGTTTAATTCTATACTATTTTAATATTCTAAACAAATGTTTAAAAACTAAGAACATACTGCGTCAATATATAAGGTATCGCTTCTGCTTGATTAATTCCATCGACTCTTGTTCAAATAGCTTCGGCATTCGGAATAAGTATAGACTGTTGGTGATGGGTTGACATACGTTGCATCAACAACGAATCATCTGTAATTGCAATTCAATAGTGATATGCTTATTTTTTCTGTTCTAAAAACTGCTGTATACGTTGTATCGACAGCGAAGCATCTGTAATTCCAAATCAATACGTTGTATGCTTATTTTCTATGTCTCTAAAACTGTTGTATAATACCATGGTAATGCCTGATTAGTTTAGTTGTTATATGCCAAATGAAAATGGGATTATTTAATCTTTAAAGTATTGTGCCTGTATCAAAACATTTAATTTATTCAACGATCTGTTTACTAAAATAGGAGAGTCATACGAAATCGTATTTTGTTATGAATTCGGCAACAGTAACATAAACATAAGTTCAGTTCAGGGCACATTTAAATGAACATCATTCTGTTTAAGTCAGATTTGTGTCTGAAATAAAACTAGATATTGACTTGGTTTTCATTTCTCAATTAATATATTAACACTCAAATGCGTCTTAAGTATCCTTACAAATAGCAGATTTAAAATTAAAATGACGACGTTATTGTTGTTATCTCAAATTAACTTTGTTATAAAGAAATAAATAATATTTGACATAATGAATGAATGAATGATAAACGAAATATAATTGACATTATATCACGGTGCTTAATGTAATGGTGGTTTTGATTACAATATCAAACATGTTAAATAGTTTAATAAAATACATTTTTTACTTGTTTTTTTTTTACTTATTCTGTATGTCATGTGTTGATTAAATAAAGATGACTGAAAATATATTTGTTGTTTGTATAATCGTTATTAATATGATTATCCAAGATGCGTTTACCTCGATAATTCGAAATTTTGATTTAAAAATACATGCACGTTATACAAAAAAGAATTCTTTACAAGGGGTAAAAATCTAGAGCTTTGAGGCATTGCTCTAAATGTGCTAACACTTGGGAACTTTTCAAGAATCTTAGAAAATGTCCTAGTTTTTATGAATATCTGCAAAAACAATTTCTTTATTCGCTTTCAATTTGTGAGAAAAATGATATCATATATTCCAAGCAGCATAATTGTTATCATATTTGCACTTGAAACTGCTATTTAAGGAGATTAATCCATTAAAAAAATGAAAATAACTCCTAGCGATTTTCGGCCTTTTATGATAAGTCCAATGTAAAAACCCTAAATTTCGTAGGGGTAAGTGCCAATTGAGGCAAGGCTCAAGATACAAAATTACGTCACCTATCTTTAACAAACTCACGAGCCATTCAATACCAAATGCAGCCCAACCCTCTACATAAAATATACCATTTTGTCACCCAGCAAAGATTTGGAGCCAAAAGTTTATTAAAAAAGAAGTGGGTATCCGAATCAAGTTATATTTGATCACAATACGTTCATATTAAATGCAATATACATTATTTTTTAATTGTATTTTACCTAGCCCGATTCAGTGTAACCTATACGATTTTTTCTTTCATTGGACTAAGCCTAAAAAGCCGAAAACCTTGAACGTCTTTTCTTATTTTTATGCCTAAATCTCCGAAAGCATGTTGCAATGCAAATATAGAAATAATTATGCTAATTAGAATATGTGCTGATTTTTTTTTCACAAATTGAAAGCGACCGATTCATTAAGTTTTTACAGTTTTCCATGAAAGAATATCTTGAAAAGATCCTAAGTGTGACCACATTTAGAACGATACCCCAAAGTTTTAGATTTTTGCCCCTCGTAATGAATTCATACCTGTATAACGTGCATGTATTTTTATATCAACATATTGAAAAAAGAAACACACTATCGAGATAAACGTGTATTGATTAAGCATAACGTCCATTTTTTCGCGAAGCGACGAATAGGCATTTTTAACGATTTTGAGTTACCACCAAATTTGAACACTGTTTAGTGATGCCTTTTAAATTTGTAAGTTTCAATGTCCTTTCTATTTTAGCTTTTGAGATATTGTTGGCATCTTATATTTTTTGCGAAGTGACAAACAAATTTGATGACGCATTTATGTTTTTTTTAAATGCATGTATTAATTAAGGTAACATAATGAGGTATTTGATAAGGAATATGCATTTATCATTCAGGCAACTAAATAAGGTAAACGATAAGGTATATGATAATTTCGTTCGAAAATGGTTAAATCTTCTTTTGCCTATATCACAAAATGGGGAAAAGCCTATTCGTCGCTCAGCGAAAAATGGACGATAATACCACTGCAAGAATTAAACTGACAGTGCAATATCGTAACAAAAGTGATAAAGAGTCATCCTGAAATAGATAATTTGTGTTGTTGGAGGAATCTGTTGAAATAAGCTACCGAAATACATAGGATGATATCAACACGAACTTAAGAAATTATGTTCGTTTTAAGAACCCATCTTTCGAAAAAAAAATATAAACATGAAATTTTGTAAA
Organism: Hydroides elegans; assembly: GCA_001703475.1. Classification (NCBI taxonomy): domain Eukaryota; kingdom Metazoa; phylum Annelida; class Polychaeta; order Sabellida; family Serpulidae; genus Hydroides; species Hydroides elegans. The sequence continues at coordinate 13,951 of LQRL01025492.1, forward strand.
AATTACAAGTTAATGTGAATTTATTATTTACCATGCTATACAGAAGTCGTCGAAACCTTCGCATCTGTGAATTAGGTAACACACACATATAAAAACTTTAAAAAGGAAATTTACAAATGACAATATATCAGATTCAATTACTATAATATTGATATAACTGAACCAGAAGCCAATTAAAAAAACACATTAACATCCTTCGATATGTCATGTGCGAAAGATACCTGCTAAAATCAGGATGTTGAAAGTTTACATTACATATATGCATAACAGTGATATATTTAAGACAAAAGAAAATAATATATTCACATATCTATTTGTTCAAAAACACACAAGGTATTTGTATTACAAAGTAAAACATATTAACAACCTTTTCAGACCACCAAAGTCAAAGCAAAATGTATTAAACTTATAATGAACTCATTACATTGTTAAAAAAAAGGGAAATGACTGAATAAAAATAGCGACAAGAAAAGGTAAGTGCAAGAGCTTGGTTATGCGATTAATATAGAAAGGCGATATTTATATCACCTTAGTGCATATCTAAGCGTAAGACCAACATTGAAGTCAGCTATAGTATATGTACAATGATAGACACATAGATTTATGACTTAATTCTGAGATTTTTAACAATGATTTTGGGAATGGTATGTTGTGGCATTATAGACTTTAATATGTCATCTATATGTACGATTTATAAAAAAAATATCTTTTACATTGATATTGAGCAATTTACCGACAAAAATCACTTGTATTGAAAACATCTTGTATTAAAGTATTGAACAACATGTATTTGACTTCGGCAAAAATATATTTTAAACCATCATTTAAGAGAAAACGCAGGATTGCAAACACCACCATTAAATTTGGTTATTGACATGAATATAAATGTAGTATTAGTACACACAAATAATTATATAAAAATAATTTACTCAAATGTATAACGACTATAAATTATTTTTAAGCTTTTATGCTACATGATATATATTTATTCGTTATTGTTTATTGTTTAGAGGTTACACTGACCCTTTATTTGTGTTTGTTTATTTTCTTTATAGTTAGTTCTTTTTAATAAAACATTTTAAAGCTTAGCGAATGGCATATAAATACATGTTCACATTTGTTTATATAATGACCTCACTTTCGAAAACCGTTTTGTAAAAATCTATAAATTTTGACATGTTTATAAAACAATATACTATTAGCTGGGTTGCATCATAGATCACTCGTATGTACCCAGAAACAAAACTGAAAGAAAAATAAAAATATATCTGGAACTAAGACTTGTCTGAGTAGCAAGGCAGTATATATCTCTAATCTAGGTTATTGGTTGAACTGCCATTGGAAAGGGGGCCAGCCTGAGTAAGCAAAATATAAACTTTCTTATCTATGTAGGCTATTCTGATACTGATGCATTTCCAAAAACGTAAGACTTCGAAGGATAAATAATTTTGAATCATTATTAGACGTTATAAGCGATGCGTTCAATTTCAATTCATTAAAGACATGCTATTACTTCTACATAATGCTAAGAAAATATAATCACTAAATGAACTCCCTTTATAAAATAATTATGATAAAAACAATATGATACATTGAATATTGATGATGAGTAGAACAATTTTAATGTTGATTGAATGGTGATAAGTTATCAAATACATTGCTATATATATACATTCGTAAACACCTTACGTTGATATTATCCATTTTTATTATACATGTAATCAATAATCAGTAAACTGTTTTTTATATCAATGCACAATCGTTATGACCATTATACATGGACCACATAATACCAGATAGGAGGACTTTTCGCAATCGCTTCTTAATATATTGGATGGAGAAAGCGTGCCCTAAAAAGGCTGATAAGATACGTTATCGAGAACAAAAGTTGTAATAGCTCAGTGCTTTTGCGAAATCCAGCTCACTATACTCTCGTAAATTTGTCCCCTACTTTGTAAAAACATGAAAAATCTAGTCGTTCTCTGTCGGGCGATATTTATTCGATTTACAGAGTAGCAATTTTAGACAACTAGTGATTTTTGGTTATCTTAATTCACAACTTTATCTTTAAATACAAAAGGTAACAAATCGAGAACACAAAAAAATGCCCTACAAAAAATGTATAGCCTGTCCTGCAACATGGGAGGGAACAAAAATTATTATTCGTTTGATATATTTTCGAGTGAGATGAATATATTAAATTTTTGTTGTAAATATGAGATAAAGAGAAGGAACAGTTATACATCGTCATGTTTCGAATAGTAATTTGCTAGCGTTAATGCTGCATGTTTAAGAAGTGCATGAAGTGTAAAGTACCTGAACGTGATCTATTTGTTGCGCTACAGTTGTCTGGCTATGAGGTATTGACGGAAATTGAGGTTTGACGGAAATTGAGGTTTGGTAAATTGTCAAGATTCACTTTGCACAATTGGCTAAGATGGGTGGTGCTTTTTGAAACTGTTGAGTGACAAAATCCATATTTTCATTACCTTTAGTCTATAAGTTATAAAATGTTTATTTAACAATAAATTTGTATTCACTTTTCATACCTCTAAGATGGCTAAGTCTATTCCCTAGTATAGATTTCTGCATATATCCTAATCTTGTGCACTTTAGTTCCCTTTCTAGTAATCTATTATTCAATGTAAATAAACCTTTAAAAAACACCAACGCTAAGTTAATGCAAAGCCGAGATCAAACTTCTCTAATTAAACATTATAATATATATCTATTTGATGTGCTAATATATTTCATAATATGATCGGAATCACGTAGTTTAAATTTTCGATTTTTTTTTAAAATTCCAATACACGACATTTGAGAGAGTGAGATGAACATAAACAATATAATAATAATTGACAATCGCCGTTTTATCTAATTACAAATTGTATTGAAAATTACTGTTTTTTATTTCATTTTTTAGCGAGTAGCCATATGTGTGCCTTATGTTCAAAGCATTAGAAGGCTGCGTTTTTCATTTAAAACTTATTTCAATTTTGAAGAAATAACTATATTTTACATTTAAAAGATTGAAAAATCAGATAAGGCAATATCTTTAAAAAAGATAAGCCATATGTGTGCCTTATGTTCAAAGCATAAGAAGGCTGCGTTTTTCATTTAAAACTTATTTCAATTCTGTAGAAATAACTATATTTTACATTTAAAAGATTAAAAAAAAAAGATAAGGCAATGTCTGTATAAATTGTTATGCATTTATTTTCGCTTCATGACAAATCAATTGTTTTCCTTGTGATTATTTTTTTGAATTGCATGGCTTTTTTTGCTAGCTGTTGAAAAGACATACATAAATATATATGCCATGGTTGTCACACTAAGCCTATACAATAAATAAACATACATCGTCTAAAGCGGTAGATGACTAGATTTCAAGAATTATCATATATATGGTGAGTCATATATTAGATGTGCAAGGTGAGTTTGTGTCCTATGGACCCGAAAGGCTCGATTCTGCATGATCAACAGCTGAAAAAATAATCTTTAATATTTGCATGATTTTATAATCGAATGATAGTACAACTTAGAACACGCACTGGTGCAATTTAAAGTTTACATACACATTTAAACAAATACAGCAGACCAATTGAAGCAAACAAAGCGCTGCTTGCAAAACGCAATAGGCCTGAACAGTGCAAAATCGTCGATAAATATCCTTAGTTTTTGTTTTATAGCTGCAATTGTATGATATGTTTGGAAATAAGTATGAAAAATGAGACTGAATACAGGTGTTGATTATATATAAAAAGACATGTATTTTCATGTCAAATTGATTACGCAACATAACTATCCACCATGATTGTTTTCTTTTTGTAATGGTGTCATATCCTGTTCATACTTTTTGCCGAACGAGTCCTTTGTTTTTATTTCATATTTTTGTTTAAACTTTCACATTGTCTTTATAACCGGGAAGCGAGATGCTTTATTATCCTGTATACTCAGGATTAAAGTAAGATTTTCTATTTCAATATGTTTTTGTTTCGTAAATCAAGCTCTTTGTTGAAACATAAAGAAAGAAATAACTATTTGATAATAGTACCATATTTTAATACAAAATAATATTCAATTGTTTTATGCGATGTCCAAAAAACATATTACGCATAGCAAAAATCCATAAGTTAACAATTTGATATTAGCAAACGCATATATTTAGAAAACATATACTGTAGTAAAATATATTAAATATATAATACTCTAGATAGCATTAAGTTCAATATTCATGCAATAATCAACAACAATTTTTTTCTAATGTATCTGTTCTATCTGTATCCAAAGCGATATTGCTTCGAAAAGCAAAATGCGCCATTAAAGTTTGTGAGTGTAAAGATAGTTCAAAGATACATGGAAACAGGTAATGGGCTGTTATCTCTTGCTAAATAGTACAAACAACGTGGATCTATATATGTTTAAGATAAAGCAGAGCAACACTGGGATATGAGTGAGATTTGTGTGCTACTGCTGCTGTGGAATGTATGCAGATTAGCTGTGATATATCTGTCTATTAACAAAGTGAAAGTCGGAAACATATATTTTTGTATCAACCGCATATTAGAGTCTACATAAACGGAGTAATAGTGCATGAGATTTTCATAACTTCTTGAGCGATTATCGGATAACAAGTTATATTTTATGACATTCTATAATTTAAGAAATTAATTGAACGGATTAAAATGAGTGTACAAACTAGGACGGATTTTGTGGTTATTCTTTGCCTCAATATGATTATGATTTGCGTAGTTACAAGTGGTAAGTAAAAAGAATTATACAATAACCATACCGTAAAGAAGTGGAGCATGGTTAAATTAAAAGTTTTAAATTACGGATATTGTCTCAATAAAACGATTGATATCGATATCCTAGTATGTATAGTCCATTATAGAGCGACAATTATTGAAAAGAATCATCAATGACTGCAAAACAGATCTCATAACTGAACAATGCAATTGCTTTAACTATCGGATACACAAAGCTTCATTTTCAATAAAAGCTCTTATTATCGAACAGCACATATACATTCAATTTAACGTGTTTCTTTGTAATGAACAATATTTTATATAACTTTTGATTTTGCAGAACAACGATCCTGTAATGAATCTCTTTTTATTGGGTCTAATCATGGAATAAAGCGGTACGACTTGAGAAGTAATAAAACGATGATTATCACCACCATGGACATCGAGAATTTGGGAAACATGGATGTTGATCCGAATGAGACTCTTGTATTTTTTAGCGATTGGAATTTATACACGATAAATCGGAAAAATTATATAACACATGACGAGGTCACATATATCAAACGTGAATTGGGTGAATAACGGTTTTACTGCGTTAAGATATCATCGTGTAATGCATATCCGCTTCAGGTCATTTCAATATTATTCTAATAATTAGCAATATCATATGCACATTTCATAGAACGCGTTATATTCTCAATAGTATAAATATATTTACTGATAAATATCGATTGAATTGCAGTGTATGGTTTGTCGGTAGATGGGGTTGTGAAACGAGTGTTTTATAGCGACTATGCTAGAGGCACCATCGATAGCATTGACTATGACGGCAATGCCGAGCAAACTCATGTTAGAGGCTTAAGAGACCCCCATGCTCTTGTGGTACAACCAATGTCAAGGTAATATGTATGATATGTTTGAGCCCTCGCATTCAATTGAAATAAACATGAAATAGGTGTTGTAATTTTATGAATACTCTTGAAAAATGTTATGTAGGACATTTTTCATCAATACACGTATACGATACGATAAGAACAACAATGAATACCGCTAAGGAAATTGATGACTGGGAAGAAACTATACACTAAAATGTCTATAGACCTTTATAATGATATTCATTTTGTTTTTCTTAAGAATGATATATTATACTGAATGTGGAGCAGAGTCTTGTATATCAAGCTGTGGATACAATGGTAGCAATATACATGTGTTGCACTGTCCAGAACATTGTGTGCATTCTATGACCGCAGATTTTATGGGTAAGTTCTAAAATACATGCCTGAATGTAAACACTGGAGATGGCAGGATACCTTGTTGTAGTTCTCTATGGTAGACAATTTTGCGTGAAAGAATGCATCGTAATTAAATAATAACGGATATATAGTAATAAAAAAATAATGGTTCTATCAGCATAGATAGTGCTTATGAAAAATATCTTAGCATATGTTGACTTAAATATCAATTAATAAAGATAATTATTGATGCGGTAATTGTTTATACAATGACATCTTTGTCTGTATATGCAATTATTTTAATCTAAAAATAATGTAAATTTCTATCTTACAAGTAATTCTACATAAAGTAAATATCCGGTATTAATCTTGATGGTAGTTGAAGAAACCCATTTTATTACATGGTCAGGATGCATCGCTTAAAGAAATGATAAGGAAAAGCTATGATGCAATATTTATGTGTATTGAACCCGGACTATTTTCCGATTAAACTTCCGAAATCAAATTTTCATAATAAAACAATATAAACATGACTTAATGTTTAAATACTTGATTTCACAAAGATTGCTTTCTTATCCTAGATGATTTATAAGCGTAAAATTTTATAATCCACCCTGATTGTCAAAAAAATTAATATATTATATTATCGCCCACTATGACATGGCAAAAAAAATAACTTTTTTTCCAGTAACGATTTTCTTCGTTATTCCCTGTAATAAAGGGAATACAATATTCAGATTCAATATTATTAGGTGTTTATTGCACTCAGGGGTCTAATTGGATGCACTCAGCCTTCGGCTTCGATGCATCCAATTTGACCCCTTCGTGCAATAAACACCTAACAACATTGAACCTTCATAAGGTATTCCCATAATGTATGATTAAAAAATCTATAATGCAACACATTTGGTTCATTATCTTTACATAGTGAAACATATTGATTATTTAAGATAATAAGATGATAAGTATGCTGCAAATAAAGGAGTTTGATGTAATGCATAATTAGCATAAACATTATATATACTTTAGGACAAAAAAGAGGCACCATTTATTCATGTTGTTTTTTTCTAATTAATCAAATTATGTCTGCCAAACTTTTTATCAAATTTGGCAAGTATACTGAACAGAGTGTTATCTATCCATGTCATTTGTTGATTAGTCAATACTCATGTACTTAAGTTTGAATACTCGATCAAATGTGATATGTACTATTCAGGGCCCTGTAGTCATATACGTTTACCCTATTGGGACGATAATCATTTCGCTGTATAGTATAATAAAGGGAAAGGCCAGGAAGAAAACTTGATGGCGACCTAGGATTAAAGATGCAACGATTTTCCGAATTCGAAAGTGTACGAGCTATAGGCATATATGTTTATGGGTGGAGTATCACACAATGCTGTTGCAATGCATTTTAACGTCTACCGGACAATGGGTTACCGTTTGATAGGAAATGTAGACGAAACCAGATAGACCTGCGATCGTCCTCATTCCGGTGCGCAGTGAGAAGCGACAACTTCAGGATAGCAAAATTCGGCCCACTCACATTGACGTGCTTTCTATTATACCAAAATTACGCACGAGAGCGGGTCTACCAAAGAACGAGAGAACGGCATCATTACCCCTTCATCCAGCAAATTTATCATTCGCATATACCTCAGTATCAGGTCAATTGGCTGATAAAGTCGATGCCAAGACGTTAATGCTTAATGTTCGACGCAATCATGAGTTAGTGAAGGTTTAGAAACGTGAAATCGGAAAATGCCGGAGTGTGTGATATTATGTCTATTTTTATGACAAAGTTTTTTATTCATAACAAGAATATGCAATTTTGTGCGGGTTTTGTATACACATAAGTTCATTTTGTGTCAACATTTCAATAAAATCCATCCGCTACTTGTTTTTATATGAATTTTATATGTAATTGTGCAGAATCTTTGTCCTTTAGTATATTTGCAAAGAATAACAATAACATTCATTAATAAACATGTTGCAAATGATTGTTTTTTTCTTCATGACATTAGTTATATTGAATATTTTGTATAACAGCTGGTAAACTGTTTTGGGCTGAAACATATGGAGCCCGAATTGGCGTTGTGCGCATAAATGGAACTGGCGCGCAAATCATTTCAATAATTCCTCGGCCATTTTCGATAGCCGCAGTGGAAGGGGAGCTCTTTGTTGCACAGTACAAATAGTATATAAATTAATCATTTTGTAGAAATATAGCTTTTAGGACTTTATTATTTGAAAATTGTTTTATAAATGTGTTGTCTTTGATATAAATCAACCTAATATAATACCTTATGTGACCTGTGTACTAAGATAAATATTTTATTTAACTGCATGTCATGTTAAAAATGTTTCAGGAATTTAAGTTTTTTTTTACATATATGATATTTCCAGTGGTATCATCGCAAAAATGAACTATAATGGCACAAGCATAAGCGTTGTATTAAGAGGATTGTCATATAGAATGCAAATAAGAGCCGTTTGTTTCCAAACCGATGTCTATGAAACACCTATCACTATGAGCCCATCAACATCGGAGAATACCGGAGAGTTGGATGAGGCAACAACTGTCACGTATCAAAGAACTGTACCTATTTTTCCAGGTATCAAAATATAACTTAATCTAATCACAACTCGAATGCTACAATGCCTAAGCATGTATAGTATGAGGATATTATAGTTACAAGAAAGATGTTTTGCATAAAAATAAACACCATTACACTTAACCTTAACTATGTGTAATTCTCTTCATTCAAAATGAACGAAGACTATAAAACAACTCTCACTATAAAACCATCAACATCGGGGTACACTGAACATTTTGATGCAGCAACTGCTGTC
>LQRL01025527.1:0-14668 GCA_001703475.1 Hydroides elegans
CCTTAAATCCACCCTAAGCGTTACCCCTCCCCCCTCCCCCATAAAGTTCTTATATGTGAATAAATATATATATTTTTTAATAAATTGTAAACAATATTCGATCGCTATTAGCCCTAGCATTCTGTGCCAATATTTCACATTTTTAATTTATTGCACTTGACTCATTGCCTTCAATCTCGTACCCCCGCCACACATTTGTTTGAATCAAACATCAAGGCCAGAACTCAAAGTCTGTTGTTTTTGCTATTGTAATCATTCTTGATACAGTTTTTCACTTTTGGTTTTCTCCAGGGAATCAATATTTAGTAACGCAAAACATCAAGTATTTGATTGTTGTTTTGATACAGTTTTTCACATTAGTTTTGCAATTAAATAAATATTAAGTAACGCGGACCCCCGTTTCGATCGTTTGAAAACAAACAAAAATCAAGTCTATTGTTGTTTCGATACAGTTTTTCACATTATGTTTTGCAATTGAGTAAATATTTAGTAGAGCAAAAAGTCAGGTGCAACGGCCGAACTAAACCATGGATCTCTAGTGGATCAATATTAAAATCAAAGGGTTCCATTCAAAATCGCAGTAAACATATTTGACTTATTAAAACCTAGCTGTTCTATTCGTTTGGTATATGTTACTGTTACTAGTTCATATCTTTTAGCACCATTTTGCACACACGCATTATGTTATTTGTTTAACCCTCATTTTTGTCCGAACCCAACCATGGATATCTAGTGGATCAATATCAAAATCGAAGGGTTCCATGCAAATGTATGTCATATGGGGTAACCCTGTTGGAAACTGGATCTAATGTTAGGCCGTGCACTGGTTCTATATGCGTTTAAAACGCTATCGTAGATCCCAATGTATTAATTTTGGGAAACTTTTAAGCTTCTTAACACGCACCTAGCGTTTTGAGCTTTCCTAAGTAGAAGGACTACATTGGGAATGACGAAAAACTGCGTTTTAAATGACAAATGCAACGACGGCTTATGACATCCCGGCTTGCAAGCTTTTATTCATTATAAGGGACATTGTTATATTTGTTTAACCCTCATTTTTATTTAACATGACGTATCAACATTTACATCCCCTTTGACCTGACATGTAAAATACTTTTGACAGTATTTCAAGAACTGTTCACCGACTTTTCTAAAAGCCAACCTTACAAGTTCCAAATAATGATGTGATGCTAAATAAATGATCTCCTTAATCGTCCGTTTTTCTCGTGGATGTGATATTTTTTTTCTAAATTTTAATTGCATAGATTTGAACTGTATAAATATATATATAAGAAAAAGACACTGCTACCAGATAACTGTAATTTCGTCATTGCGTAAAATACAGAAAGATTTCCATGATGCAACATCCTAGGTGGGTTGAAACTTAGTCCAATACACCATTGAAGGACATAGCCCCGGGGTATATACTCACCTAATTATCTCTGAAATCGAAGCGTTCCAAAAACTAGATTTTTTAATCTGAATAATAAACTCTCCCTGGATATACTAATGCTCTTGATACATGATTTTTAAACAAAAGGTTAAATAGTAGCGCATGTTTACATGGTGTTTGTGCTTTCATGTTTCATATGTTTCATGTTTTCATGTTTCATTATTTCAATTACAAAAATAAGGAAAATGGTTGACATTTTGGAATAAATTATATTAAACCAGGATACGGAGAACGTATGTTTTGCGTTTTAAAATGTATTTAGCACACAGATTACTTTGTTTAAAGTCTTTCAAAGTTTCATGGACATAGATGTTTGCTCAGACTTATTTCATATAACAAAGTGTATTTTTCTTAGAAAGCACCATAAACTCGTTTTTCAAGCTTTCCTGAAATGATATTTGAGGACGTTTTATTTGGATTCTTCCAGAGCGAACGAGAGGATTATTGACGTGTGTGATATACGTCCATTATCCTCTCGATCTCTCTCTCTCTTTTTCTCATACCCATTCTCTCACTATCTCTCTTCCTATTTCTCTCTCTCCCTCTCTCTCGCTGTTGCTCACATCTAACCACATGTCCTCGTTATTGCTCATTGAATATTGATGAAGTATATCAAATGCCACACAACAACATATATCATACGAGTTTATAGTTGAATTATTCAACAATGGATTTAGTGTCATATAAGGGCGATATCCCCCGTGTTCCTGTTCAACCATTTACACGGTTTATAAATAAATTTACAGTTTGGTAAAGACGAGTAAGAAGAATCCATGGGTTTAAAAATGAAATTGAAAACAGAACATATATAGCGTTGTTGCATTTGTATATAATAAGCAATTACTCAGTTTTTAAACAAGATCTGTAGTTAATCCAATCCACGTTAATTTTACTAAGGTTATGGTGTCAATGAGTGAAATGCTTGCTATTAGTTCTATGTATGAGATAATGGACTAATTGAAGAAAACCGATAGCTTGTCTACAATTAAAAAATATAACATAAATCCAAATATAATATTTATTCAAAATATAAATGCTTTGCACAGCTTTATTTCAGACCCTGAAGAAACAATACATATATGATCTAACGCTTGCGTTTTAACATTAACATGTTAATTACACAAACAAAAACCGCCTTAATGGAGTTCAAAAGGGGATCGGACACTTTGGCCCCTACCACATCGGCCCTACCACCTCGGCCCCTTCGGCCCCTTGTTATTCTTTTTACGAGGGGCCGAAGTGTCTGGACGAGGGGCCGAAGTGTCTTTTTTAAAAGGGCCGAAGTGTCCAATCGGGGCCAAAATGGTAGGGGCCGAAGTGGTAGGGGTCGAAGTGTCCAAAATTCGAGTTCAAATAATACAATAATTATCCTGTGAATTCATTTTACTTTCATGAATGTAGAAAATAATAAAATGATAAACAGTTCAAATCATGCGTTTTTATGTTCAAGCCACCATACGACTATTCTTAACCATAAATCATGAAACCAATAAAAAACGATAAATACATAAAACCAAAGCACATAAACTCACTACAACGTCACACCACTTAGTTTAAAATATTTATATTTTACTTTAGACTATGCTTGATTGAGAGCGCGAAAACTGATAAATACTAATGGCATTTATTTCATTTATTACGTGGCCCGTGTGTACCACCTCGACTTTCCAAATCCGAGACCACGGGGCCGACCGCCAAAGAAATGGTGCACCCAAATCCAAAGGCTAGACTGGCGCAGAGAAGTCACGGAGAGAGCGCCCATAAGTCAAGTAAGTCAATTTATTACAAAAAAAACATCGATGTGCAAAACAGGGTTATCACTTGCAAACAAAAAAAAAACACTTCAATCATCAACTAATTTTCATAATTGCCAATGGAAAGCCTTTCAACGCATTGATTACATAGCATTCACAGTATAATTCCAAGACGGTTATTCGCAAAATATATATTTAACTTAATATGTGTATTTGAGAAACATAATCATTAAAAACACATTTTTTACAGTAAAAAGGCAGAATTTATTGATAAAATAATTATCAAACGTCGCCGATAGCAAATCAACGTAATCAACTACATAGTAAAACATATTGCAATTTTAATCATAATATATATTAAACAAATATCACAGTTTTATGACAAGGTCTACATGAAATTAAAAATAATTCAATAGCTCATAAGTAAACGTAGGCGGCATCTTAATGCGATAATTGGTTCTCTAAGAAAAAACCCAGCAAAATACCAAAAACATAGTTTTGGTTACGTCAGGCAACATCAACACATACATTTTCTCAATAGACATTTGCTATTCGCCTCAGATTCCAAATGCATTCCATACTGCAGTTTCAAATTGCATCTGGAGCACAATGTTCAAACTGGACGTATCTTGGCCAAAAATGGACCTGATCATATACTCCGGTATCTGTTCAAAATGTCCGTGGACATTCAAGTCACCAAAACTGGCCACATAGGACAAACAGTCCCCTTTCAAAAAGATTCCCTGCATTTTCCACACTATTTATTGTTATCCGTTTTGCTGTTCAATCTGTTTCAGTAGTTCCAGCTCCTCCTTATCAAACAAACTGTGCTGCAGTCTATCAATGGCTTGTTTCATGTCCTTTCCCTGTTTCTCCATTTTACCCGATTTCGGTACATATGTTGTACTCAAAGGTGGATTTGAAGAAAGCATCTTTTTGTGGAAATCCCCATGCGAAAGTTCCTTTATTAAAGCCTGTTCCTCCGGAGTATAGTAAGACGCTGCAACGACAGTGGAATCCCCAGTGTTTCTATTTTTAGTAACTCGGGAATCCCCCAGATGTCTATTTTTAGTAACAGGGGAATTCCCGCCTCCCATGTAATGCGCAGGCGTAGATTGGGTTGAGCGGCTCGCAGCGTGGTGGGGGTTGCTGGGTGAACAAACGGGCATGGAGGTAGAGCGCTGCGACTGAAAAATCCAATGTAATTGCAATTAAAGATATATAAACTATACAAGAGTGGGTGGAGTAAATTAAAAGAAATTATCATGTATGTAGCCTTTATAAACCAACCATAATTTTCACTCGCATATTTTTCAACCTCAGGAACGAGAAGCCTTTTAATTCCAATAGTATTTCCCGATCTATGCAAGCAATCTTTCCTCGCACAGATACCAGCCTAAACGATAATCATCCCATGTCCGTTACCCCCTTCTTCACATGTCTTTTGCGTTCCTCTTATCTTTATGCTCTCATAGACCCTTCATCCCGATATACTCATTCCTTTCCCTTTCCCTAATTCACTCACCATATTTCGTGCCGCCATCAGTTTTTCTGCCAGGGTTAGATTTGGTTGACTTTCTTCTTCTCCGTCCTTTACACTCTTTCTCTCTTTGCGCACGCGTAGACGTTCTTTCATGACGTCATTTTCCGTGGGACATTTCTTCTTTACCATTTGTTTCGATAGCTTCTCTGTTTTAATAAAGAAAGATTATATCCAGTATTTAGAATTATATCCAATAAAGCTGAATTCTACTGTATTCAGTTTCAAAAACATCGGTTCAAATTAATGTGACTGTTCTGAAAATACAATACAGAAATATCTGTCAATTATTGTTTTGAAACATGGTGCCATAACATAACCTTAATGCATATTTAAATCCAGACTCTTTTTGTTATGTTTACGAGACATTGTCAAAGTGAAACAATAGTTATATTGTGGCCATGTTTTGAAAAGAGTTATGTTCTTCTGCAATATTCATAGCTTTTCAGGGATCTTTTCATCTATAATATCGTCCACAATTTCACGCATTCCGCCATATTGTTCACGCGCGAAATAAGTTCTGATGTGATCAGATTCATTTAATAATTCAAACTTACTTTTTTATATCTATTAATGATGTAATCACCTTTCCTCCACTCACCTTTCTTTAAGCTACCAGACCCACAAAAAAGACAAAAGCTAATATCTTACAGGCTTTTGTTTTTGTGCCTCTCGATTCGCTTGTATCTTATCTTCTATAATCTCATCCACAATTTCATGCCTTCCACCATATTGTTCGTGCGCGAAATAAATTGTTGTTTTGCCCCATTTATTGTTTGGATGCTCAAACTTACCTTTCTATATTTATTAATGATTATTACATTCTCTCTCTTCTCGCCTCAATCCCATCTAATAAAACCAAAATTAATTCAATAATAAGTAAAGCAATCATCTTACTGTTTTTTTCCTTTGCGCCTCCGCTTGTATTTTCATGTCTATAATCTCGTCTACCATTTCACGTCTTCCGCCACATTGTTCGCGCGCGAAAAATCTAAGTAGCCATATCAGCTACTCACACAAACTTATCTAAATTTTGTAACAGCAACAGCACCTTAATAACCGAATGATTTGAACAACTTACTGGCTTTTCTCTTTTGCGCTTCTCGGTTTGCTTGTATTTTCTCATCTATAATTTCATCTACAATTTCACGCCGCCCACCATATTGTTCACGCGCATTTCGCAACAATTGCAGTTCACTGTTGCTAAGCGGCATGACCTCAAACACCTTGTTGCTAGCGGCCAATAGGTCATGACCTGAGGTCAAACCGGCTTGAGTCAAGGTCATTTTGATTTTGAGAGGAAGGCCGTATTCGTGGCACCAAATGTTGAGAAAGTCGGTCGGGGTCTGCAATGGGTCATCTTTAGGTGTATTCATGGTGATTTTTTTTCTCCAATGTTATTTTATATAAATGTATAAATTAGATTTATAAGGTTTTTTATCTTTGTATGATCCAAAATGCACATTTGTAAAGCTGAATTAATTATTTGTCAATTCGCCTTCATTGTTCATTTTATTTTGTATCATTTTAGAGATATTGTTTTTCACATTATTTTGGATGGAACTGTGTATCTTTGCTGATAAAAAGTTTAATTAATTATTTTACAGATTGGGACCATGTTTGCGTTATAAATATCCATTAGATTCCTTTTTGTAATCCAACGCCTGATGACAAAAAAATATACGACTTAACAGATTGTATCCGTGGTTATGGCTTTGTTTAATTTTATTTAAGTTTTATTAATACTCATTTTGCATAAGGGTTCGTTTTTCTTTCCATCTCAATATATTTATATATTGAAAATTGCCTACGAATATTTTAATTTAGAAAGTATATATATATTTCTCTAGATATATATCCATATTTATTCAGCCGCAAAAACGTTGTTTTATGTATTTATTTGCTATGGTTATTTTCGAAACTAGAACTCCTTTACAATTCCCTATCCTATTTATATTATATTATATTTCACCATTTGGAATCAAAAGATGTTCCTATATTTATCCAATGTCATTTATTGTGTACACGTATGTTACTCAGATGTCATTACGTACATAATATCCAGTTTTGTAACATTCCACATAAAAAAATCATTCACAACATACGTCCAGGATATAAGAGCACAATCACAAATCAATAACGAAACAATTTATGTTCGATAACTTTCAATAAATATTTTCTTTATTTTTCGCAACAGTCTTTTGTTTTCTGTCTCCACAGTTAAACGCAATCCGGGACAATCTATAGTCACTCGATAACTGGATTGAATAACAGGCTGTATTGCCTGGAGCAATACCCACTCAGCGAGAAGACGTAGAGCTTCAAAAGGATGTTGTTTTAATGGGTCATGTGGTGCCATGTTTTCACGACATTTTCATTTTTTTCGCATATGTTGGATCAACAATGTGTCAACGTCGAAAGGATGTCTTGAGCCGTCAATTAATGAAGAATTTGAGCGACGTCGAAAGAACATCTTAGACTATAAACACTTAACAATCAAAGCGTTAAGCTATACCCACTCAACGAAATGTGGAGCGACGTCGATAAGACGTCAAGCGATTTATACCCAAATACCATGGTTTTCAGCACGGTCGAACGAATTTTAACAATTATACCCACTAAGCATGGCATTGAGCACTGTTGAATGAACGTCTAAGGTAATACCAACTTACAAAATATGGATCGACGTCGAAAGGACGTCAATGACTTTATTATCTAAGTATGGTTTTGAGAAACGTTGAAATGACGTTTACAGCTATACCGATTAAGCATGGTTTTAATCAACGTCGAAAGGATGTTTACAATTATACTCACTACGCATGGTTTTGAGAAACGTCGAAAGGATATCTAGGGTTATAACCATTCAACAAGATGTGGAGCGACGTTGAACGGATGTCAAAGGGTTTATATCCAATAAGCATGGCTTAATTTGAACAACACCGAAATGACGTTTAGAGCCGCCCTTTCAGGAAGACGTTTAGCAACGTCGAAAGGACAGTACGTGCTTTACATACTAGGCTTGGCTTTGAGAAACGTCGAAAAGACGTCTGGAGCCTCCCATTAAAGAACACTATGAGCCAAGGTGACGGGCATTACACACTCAGCAAGACGTCGAAAGGAAGCTGTTTTTCGTCCAGTTACGTACGGCCTCAAACTATAGGAATACAGGATAATGTAGAGGCGTTCTTTTCATTGGTCGGATTTTCCCGACGTTTGTTTCGTCCTAGACGTCGAGGCAAGAATGGGCATCAGAGATCAGATATAGTGTGGAGGCGGATAGAAGCTAGGGCACGGCTGTATTAAGTTTCGTTACGAAATATGAAGCAAGAATTACGTCGCTACAACATCATATTGAACAAAATATAAAATAAAAATAGATAGAACAGCGTAGTTTTTTTACATCGATAATTGATTGATAGTAGGGAAATAATTCAAAGTCTAACCAATCAGATAGATAAAAATTAAAAGCCCCGACGTACGTAGTTAATATTGTGATTTCGCAATACGAACAAAATTGCGAGGGTTGTATCCCGATATCTATTCGATTAAACCCTGGGGAAGAGAACTGATTAACATGACACTCTTTTTGCATCCTGTTTAACAAGAGATCCCATGTAAGAGGGAAAGGGGGAGTGGGCTTGCGAGGGTTGAATATTGCTTGGAGTAGATGGGGTACGAGGTTTTAAGCGCAATTATTGGATAAAGAATAAGTTTTACTTATTCCAACGCGTATCCTATGAGAATGCAAGACATTTTATAATTTAACAAAGTTTCTATCTGAATCGTCCACATGATCAAATAATCAAAATGCATGGTTGGATAGACCACCGTTTCCATAGTTATTTTTCGACAAAATTCTTTAATAATTTCGGAATAAATTAAAAGCAGATGTTTCTTATTTAAATCGCTTGATAATAAAATTTCGCCTTATTGTTTTAACTGGGGTAGGCATATAATCATTTTGTGTTCTGAGGACATGGGTTTGAGTTCTGCTTCTGTTTGTTAAGCTAACAGAAAACAAAAAAGCTGCTCTTGGCTTATGGACATAAAACCAACAAACAATTAAAGTCAGGAATAAAACATGGATTGGAATGGGATTCAATCCTGAATGATATTTAGCGGATTCAACAATAAGAGGTGAACATTTAATATAATAAATTACTATTATGAGCTGTCAATTTGTTAAACAAATGTTTCGTTGTCCAGACTTAAAATTCAAAATTTTACATATCCAGTCTTAATACTTACATGCTTCTATATTTACATACATATTTATAATAGCAATAGGGATCCGCAAATGAGTACATACCAGACCCTCTTTAAGTCTTACACACCCTATTCACAGTCATTTAACAAGATTTTCATGCACCCAATTAGAAAAAAAGAGCGCTCTGGAGCCCCACTCGTTTTTTTTTCAATTATGATCCACAACAACTGTACAATCTAATCTAATGACAGAACCCTATAAGGTATTTTACACACATCCTATTTAAACCTGAGATCCGATAAGCCTCTGGATCCACAAACACTGTGCAACCCAGTTTAATTCTATTTCAGAGTTTTACATACACCCAATTTTAAACATGAGTTTCAATAAGTCCTCTGGATCAGCAAAGCCGCACAATACAATCCGTTGTAATCCACATATTTAAAAAAATACATACACCCTGCTACTTAAATAAGAAAAGAGTTCTCACTCTGGATCCACCGACCCTTTTCAGTTATAATCTACAACAACTATGCCATCCAATCCAATAGCAGCAACTTCTTGATCCACCAAAACCAGTCCAATCCTTTAACATGATTTTGCAAATACCTTACTACTTTAATATAAGTCATTACTCTGGATCCACCAACCCTTTCTAATTATGATCCACAAAAAAATGTGCTATCCAATCCAACAATAGCAACTTCTGGATCCCAAAAAAAAACAGTCCAGTCCTTTAACAGGATTTACATACACCCTATATAATCAAGAGAAGAGTCCTTACTCTGGAACCACCAACCATTTTCAATTATGATCCAAAGCAACAGTACAATCTATTCCAGTATCAGAACCATCCTAGGTTCTAACCTACACCCTGTTAAAACATGAGAAGAATCCAACTGGAATCCTTAAATAATCGTACAATCCAGTCCCTTGTTGTCCCAGGTACTTACACAAGCCATGCCACTTAAATATGAGCTGATTCTTCGGGATCCACAAAAATAGTTCAGTCGAGTCCTTTTACAGGATTTTACACAAACCCTATTTAATCATGATATTCGATGGGTCCTCTGGATCAACCAACCCTTTTCAATTATGATCCATAACAACTGTACTATCCAATCCAATAACAGCGATTTCTGGATCCAGAAAACCAGTCCAGTCCGCCGTAACAGGGATTTTACACAAACCCTATTTAATCATGAGATTCGACGAGTCCTCTGGATCCAACAACCCTTTTCAATTATGTATGCCTTGCACTTACATGGGATCCTCAGTGCATGAAATATGGATGCGACAGAGGCATTGGTTGCTAAGCGACCTTAAAGGGGCGTTGAAAGGAAAGGTGTCCTTTACTTTACATTGCTTACTTGCATGGTGGGGTGGGGGTTAAACAGGGGGTTTCTTTATTGTCCCATTCGGCAAGGGGTTTTCCCATTCGGCAAGGGGTCGTTCAACGTTGTTTCGGGATATGACGTCAAAAGCACTTTCTTGTTTTGATTTATATGAAGGTTTTCGGCATGTTTTTTTTTCGTTTCGACGTCGGGTGGAGACCATTCTTAAGTTCGACTTCAACGCTATGTTGTAATGACATTGTTCCTACGTCCGCGAAGAAAATTGACGTCCGGAAAACCCCTTCTTATTAACCAAAAGATGACATCAAATGATGTATATTTTTTTGAAAACGTTGCTCAACGTCTTGCCATATAGGGCAGTGGAATGGGGTTCCCAGGTACGTGTTTATGACCCTGTTATAAAATGAATATAAGTTTGTGCTCGGGTGTATAATGCAATTGAGTTTTGATCACAGAATTATATGTGCATTTGTCCGACAAGTTTATGACCCTGTAATAGAATGAATATAGGGTTTAGGTTTGGTAATTGGAACACATTGAAAATGGGCCTTGATATATTTTGCTGATTAATACTTGTGATTCTAAAATAGGTCGTCGAATCTTTATAAAAGGAATATGGATGTTCCTTAACAAGATTTTGCTATTTTACAACATGTTAATGTTGCTCAACTGCGCGAATATATCCTCTACTAAGAATTTAAGTTTTCCATTGAGGACTTTCCTGAATATAAAGGGAAAACCATTTTAATATTGAAAATGCGAACACTCAATGTCGCTTTATTGCATAAGAAAGAAATTGAATAAACAAGCTACTTCCAAGAACGGAAAGCACAATCTCTACAAAACATTAAGCACTATTTTTAGATCAAACAGTGTCTGGATCTATTTTTAGGAATTCCTCCCACAAACCCCCAACGAAGGTTGACTCGGTCAACCCCATTGATACCAACAGGATGGCACGTCATCAAAGCCTATTAAGATTCCACGCTTACGTCAGAAATATGGCACCAAACGGGTATAGCAGACTTCCGTGTAGTTATATACCAAGATGGGTTTTATTACATGACGCATAATCTATATGGCATATGATATGAAATGTAGAAATTACGCGTCATAAATATCTATATATATGTGGCAGCGAAACTTTAATTTAAGCGAAACTATAGTTTCGCTAGCGAAAGATTAATTTTTCTAATGATGTTGGAAAAAATAGTCTATTTAAGATACTTTAACAGTCAAATTTTAGGATTTGGCCTAAAATGATTATGTTTCATGTATCTTTTGATCCAATTATGTGTATCAGTGACCTAAAGCACACTCCCAGATAGGATTAACCGTGAGTTGAGTCATGAACTGAACTCGGGGATTAATCGGCTTATTTCGATTACATTATTGAATAGAACTCCATAAAAAGCTGTGGACAGATTGGTTAGATGACGCATAATATATTTCTATACATATGTTTAAGATTAATATTTATTAAAATCCTTATATATAACATTTCGACATAAAAAAGACTTACATGATCCGAAAAATTAATCTTTCGCTAGCGAAATTAAAGTTTCGCTGGAAATTAAAGTTTCGCTGCGACATATACAAGGCAGATTAAAGCATGAACATGACAAGCATTACGTTCTTAATTATCTTTTTTTTTAAATATTTATTGTGAAAGACACTTTTAAGGACCATTTCAATATTCAAACATTGCATCAAGGTCACAAAGTGATTTCGGTTCTGGTATAGCATTTCAGTTGAATAGTTCGATGTGAAAATGTGCTACTAAAAAGGAACTGTTGAGGGCCAGTTTAATGTGTAACTTGACGCCCCTACGCTAGACCCAACACCCGAGCTATGTGATATTGCCTGGTAAAGATTGATGTTCTGAAAACAAATTCAGCTGTGGATTTTAAATTTTATTTTGACCAGATAAATATAATGAACACACCAAGTGAGAGAAAAATATTATTCCTACTACAATGAAATGACATTGAGCATACAGAATTGTTTCGATGTCGTTTAGAACATACGAAGCTAAGCTAACATTCGATTGTTAATCTGAGTGAAGTCACGTTCACTATATTTCACAGAATAAGTTTATGCAAATTGATAGTTAAGCACTTTCTGTGCATATTAACTCCGCAACCCTTCATATACAAATTGATTAAACAATATGTACAGTACAAACACATTTAACTTATCGCCTGACCATTGCCCTCAACCCAATCCCCCTCCCCCCACTCCCATCCCATCGTCAGCAATACTGTCGCTCTCTGCCCAACCATTTTGATGGAGACATGGACCACTGTTTACCACGAAAACGAACATCATTGTTTATGTATATATCCTGCTGTTAGATATTCATAAATTATTTCATAATAGCTTATCAATTTCTTCAACACTAAAGCGAAAAGCAGAATCGCCATGAGAAGTGAGTAATAAAAATATATCCTGGAAATTAACTGATGTTTCATGCTTATAATGAAATATTTTGTTACCTTAATGCCATTAATAATTATTAAATGATTTGATCAATTAATTACATATAAGTATCACAGATTACTATAAATCTCAAATATGTTTTAAGTGATTAGTAAATTGATTGACATACATTTAAGAACTCCTTTTTCCTAGGATTCTCACATAACATTCATAAATAACTTCACTTTTGAATTATAACATATCATATTGTGCCAAACTTTTTTAGCAAGCTTACATGTTGATATCTATATTATACTAATGATTTTAGCCTAACTATCCATTGCAGATCAAATTCCCGATATTAAATCATCTATATCATTTTGATATTCACACAGCGAAAATAAATTAATTATAAGAAAGAGAGAAAGAAAGAAAAAAATGAAAAATTGGAAAACATCAAATATGACTAAACTAGACATGTTTGTTAACAAAACTGTTACAAAATATACAAATATGACCACTGCTTCACAAAAGTTTAATCGATTCTCAGCTCAACTTATCGACACAAAATATTGTTTAACGTATTGAAAACGGAATCTAGTAACCCATAACTAAATACTGTACATAAATGAACTTGAGTAACATAACGTTTAAATAAACCGCAACCAATTATACATATGAACCATAACCAAAATATATAATAATATTCAAATGAATGGATATATCTTAGATCATTCCTAGTCAACATAGAACCCCATTATGCTTGTGATACATTAACAAGATCCTTCATCACTTTCAAGAATGTCAAATAATCGAAAAATGGACAGATATCTAATGACAATTCCATTCAGTCACGTCCAGGCCATTCAGAGTCCAGGACGAAACTTAACCCTCGGCTTTCGGCCGAGGAGAAAATCGATTGGCCGAATAGATTTTACCCACCTCGGCCACGTTGGCCAGGACAACATAAGCGGAACAGTAACCATCTACAATATAGAGATTTGCAACACTACAGTTACTTTGGCAGAGCCTGATTTGGGCTAATGTTACTCAGTGAGAGTGACTCAAAATTATCAAAATAAACATAAGGTAAAACCGTATAGATCAACGGTTATGTGACAATACTTTAGTGAGTTATCATCTAGTTGAACTATAGACTTCAATTGTGATTTGAGCATTTTAAAAAAATAATTAATTAATCAAAATAAAGTGAATTAAACCAACAAAATGCATGAATCAAATTATTTCAAGAAATGCACTCAAACATTAAACCATTTCGTACATTAAATCTAACCAATATTGATCTACAATAACGGAGTACTTAAATATCTAACAGAAATTTACTAACTCGTCTAGCATATCTTTATACACTGAGACACAACTTATATAGACGTTGACTACAAAGAGACACATAATTAATCAGATCACAGATCATATATATATTCTTTTTCTTTTTAAGGGGCGTGCTTATCTTTCTTATCACTGTTCGACCAATGAAAATTGTAGCCCTCCTCAAGGTTCTGTTGACGCTCCGCCTCCTTATTTTCGGCACCGCCCCGACCCTGATAAGAGAAGATGAGATTATGTTTATCAACTAAATCAACCAACTAATATCATTAGTATTCGTTAAGCATCTGATTAATATGATGCTTTATATGAAGATTTATCGAACCGTGCCATAGGTTGGCAAAAACCTACCCAAAACTGGTCCAATATCATATACACATTTCCCCGGTCATTCCAAAACCTTTCCAATTTCTAAGCACCCTTCCCTACTACCAACCCAATCCCATCAACTTACCAGCACCGCAAGGATCATTTGGCTCACAGACCCATCTCCCTCTTCCACTTCAGTTAAATGCAATTCTCCATCCTTGTCAATGTATCCAGACCGGATCGAACCCCCCCCCCCTCCCCCATAAACAGCGCCCCCCCCCCAAA
>LQRL01025533.1:0-18693 GCA_001703475.1 Hydroides elegans
AAAGGGCCGAAGTGGTTTTACCGGAGGGGCCGAAGTGTCCAAAAGGGGCCGAAGTTGTAGGGGCCGAAGTTGTAGGGGCCGAAGTGACCATAAACCTTATCAACCTACTCCACTTAGGTTTTCCGCGCACCTTTGTCTCTAGATCGTGTATAGGCCGCAATTTATTTCGCTGAAACGCTATAATATCTCCACCGAGTTCAGAATATATTATCATTTCACAACATTCAAACAGGCATTGGCGTCGTTTGGCGTAGCCAGTAATAAATTGAACGATTTCTACGTCTTGCCTAGTGGATACGGTTGATAGACGGGATTTCGAACATGCGAGTTCTGATCACGCATCTTTATTGTGTCGAGTCCGTCTTCCGAATATCGCCAGATGGAAGATACTGTGCTGTTGGAGCGTTCGAACGAAGGCTTCTGGGAAGGAAGCGGATTGGTAAAGGCGCTCTCCGACCATTGGCTTGTGCTTCGATACAGCGCGGGCTTGAAAAACACTGCCTGTCAAAAATTATGTTTGATGTTATACATGTACATGTTTATATGTGTCTTTAAATTATCTTAACATAGAATATGAAAACACAAGTGTAAAGTAGATCTACCTATAATTGATTACTTTTGCTTGTGGTCCTTATCTGTCTGTCACATATCAGCTTACTTACTTGAAATTAATATGCAATTTTTCAAGCGTTTAGATAAGAGTGTGCTGAAATCCATTAAGGGATTATCACACAATTTGAACTGAAAAACTAAAATTTGCATCCCTACTCGTTTTATGAATAACCAGGTGCCAGTATATCTTAAAGTTAATTTTCATAATAGATTTCACATGGATTTCGTTTTTGTTTTCAGAGCATGTCACGCTTTTGGTTTTAGATATGAAAAAAAACATGTTGTCTCTTATAACCATAAGTGAGTTCTTAAGGATTCAGAATCCAGTATGAACACTTACATCATCTTCTTTCTCGGGCTCGATCATCTTTCGTCTGTCATCACAAGACGATAAGGAGCTACAACACAGTTTAAGATTAATGTAATTAAATCGATTTAAATCAAAATGAAACACATATTTTGCTACCTTTATTATATCTATATGTCATTTTGTTTTCGTTGCAGAAAACGAAAAATGACATTTGTACCCTTAGATTGATGTAACCTATTTATGTTATCACTGTACCTCAAATTATCTTTTGATCCGATTATTTTGTGTAGAGCCGTAATATATAAACACAGGTCATTGTCACACAAAACACAATCAAAGTGAACAATTTTAAGACATATCCGCAACAATATACTCATTGTACCTACCTGCTCTCGCCATCGACACAAGGCTCCTTATCATGGCGATGCCACGCAATGAGCGCGAAGAAACACAGACCCATCAGGATGCCAACGGCCGAAGCTGACCCAACTACCAGCGTCGCGATTTGCCACATCTCCGCTTAAATTTATACAAGAATGAGGGTTTGAATTCTGGTTTAAAGATATATAGAACAAAAGTTGTTTATATCTATATGGAAAACCACAAGTGTATTGTTGTTTACATGTACATGTATACCCACATCATATAAAATAGGATTTGACTTATAATCACTATATACACGTATAATCTAACATTTACAACAAAAATATGAAGAATATACTTGAAACAAGCTGTAAAATGTTAGATGTAGGTCTCTGAAAACCGCTTGAGGAAAATTACAACAATGCCGAAAATAAAATCAAACTCACGCCCAGCAGTGAATGGCGTCGTAGTAGCTTCTTTCGTTGTAGTCGTTTCCTCGGTACGTTCGCTCGATTCTTCTGATTGACTCGTCGTTGTTGTAGGTATGTCAGATGTTTCAATCGTTTGCGACGATTGTTTCGAACTAGGCATATCTCGTGTAGCTGTAGATGTGATATCAGATCCAGTTGATGGTGACTTATTAGAGGTTTGCGTTGTTGTCGGAAGAGATGTAGTGGCGTCAAAGCTTGTCCGTTCGATAGAAGTGTGTGAACCATGTTGACTTGTTCCAGATGGAATGGGCTCACTATCTTCGGTTGTGGATGGTAAATGACTGGTTTTACTCTCTGAATGTGTGATACCAGAATGTATACTTGAAGATAGAAACTCAGTTGATTGTGTTGTATCACTTGTTGAGATGGAACTAATTATTTGAGATGTAACGGTGGGGTCACTTGAATAGTAAAAATCACTTGTTTTAGTAGTATCCGATTGATCACTTGTATTTATCAAATCAGTAGTTTGTGTAAAATCAGTTTGTTTACTAGTTGATGTGAAATCTAAGGAATGTGTTGGGTCAGATGAACTAACGATATGGCTGGTCCCTGTAGTATCAATTTGGTAACTTGAAGTAACACTTTCAGCTGATGACATGGTTACAGTCTGTTCACTTGATATGGAAAAATCGTTAGTTTTTGTCGCGTCACTCTTACTGGTAGATTCAGAGATCATAAGAAGACCAGTTGTTATCGGATCCGTACTAGTTATACCACTCTCAGTTGTTTGGCGCTCTGATGTGATAACCAATGTTGATGGCACCGAAGAAGAATCCGAGGCGATAGTAGAGTCAACATTTAAAGTAGGATTGGTACTAACGATATCACTCTGGGTATAAGCCTCAGTAGTTGATTGGCTTTCAGAATTGGAAGAAGAAACCACTGTCGATTCCTCGGGAGTAGAATCAGTGGTTACGGTAGAGTCTTTTTGTAGCGTCGTTTGCTCATGTGTAGATTGATACTGAGTCGTTATTGGAGTAGTGCTCCATGTTTCAGTGGTTGATACCTCATTCGATGTAAACAGAGACGATATTACTGTTGATAACACTGTGGTATCCGAGATTGCTGTGGTTTCGATATTTTCGGAGGTTTCCTGGGTGGAGATCATAGTGGTCAACACGGGCGTCGTGCTGATTTCGGGGGAAGTGGGAGGTATGGTGGATACAACATTATCGCTTGTGCTATATACAGAGGACGTTGTCTCCGCTGTTATAACTGTGGTAACAGTGGTACCGAGGCATCGAAGGTCACAATCAAATCCTTCATATGGTTCCATGCACTCTTCCTCATAGATGTCATAAATACAAGCACGGCCTGCGTTAAGGCACTGATCCACAAAAATGTCGCATTGCAGCCGTGTCAGTGAACCATCCTCTTTGCATTCATAGAAATGCTCACAACTGGATTGATCGGCATATCTATCTCCAGGATAGCATGGGTCAGGAACTGGTGGGCATGGAACTGTAGCATTGAAAAGATAAACGTGTTTAGATGTTGCCTCCTTATGGTTTCAATCTTAACTAAATTGCATTCAACACATTTATGTTTAAATTGAAGGGATCCGTGCAACAATATGTTAAGTCGACGTAACATGTTTCACCAAAATGTTTTGTAAAATGTCAGATGATGATAGATCCCTGAATTCATCCCTGCTTTATACTTAAAATTATGCGAAGAAATCAAGGCCATCATAATATTTTAATCGTTTGGCCTCTTGCCAATCCTTACATAAATGACCAATTAAAAAAACACTCAATGTTTTTTTTTCTCAAAACGTCGATATCAGACTTAACGCTGTTGCACAGAGCCCTTCAATTATTAACGGTCAATGCATTGTAAATTGTCATTTTATCTGCATACATTGCTATAATTGCATTACTATCCTTCAATCAATGATAATTAGCTTCCTAGATTAAGTCAAAAAGGTATTTTACAAGTTAATCAAAACCATGACACGAGGCAAAATAATGATCTAACATATACATAAATTTAACTATTTACTATTTTTATTAATGGCATAATCCATTGAGAAAAAAAATACTTAAGTAAAGTTGAGCACAGCTTCAAAGCTGCATATTGCACCTTACACAAAGGTACAAACCTGGATTTTTTGTCACCTCAGGCATTTGCGTCGGACATTCCAGACAGTTTTCGGCATAATCACACACACATCTTTCATAGTCAAAGAATAGTGTCTCCGCACATGGCTGCTCTTCCCACTCACCAAAGAGACAGACGAAGTATGACGAACAATCATCACTGTTTGCTGCATATATACCCTCAGGTGCACAGTACCTTTCTTTATCACAAGAATCGACGATACATTCACTACCAGTTCCTGTAATTTTTCACAATGCAAATGGTATTTGAATTATCATAATCTAAACTATCATAATAATAATATTCGTTGATATAATTTTACATATTTTAATGATACAATACAATACAGCTTAGGTTTACATATATACTTCAGTTCTCTATACGAATTTAAAATATCTTACCTTTGACAATATACAAGAGTATCAATATAAATTTGTAATCCATGGCAAATGAGGATATTGCCATCATGATATGATAGAATCAGCGAATTGGTATTCATATTATCAAATTTCCAATTTCACTTTACAGGACGTAACTTACTGTTTGGTAAATAACAAAAGTTTTCATTTAATTTTGAAAATGTCTCTTTTGAATTTATATCCGAGTTGGTTATATATGTATTGTTACATCATTTCATAATGCTAGAAAATGATAAATAAGTAAATAAATTGTTTAAAAGCTAAATAAAGATAATTTCATTGTTAATAAAAGAAACATTCCACGACATGAATAGTCAAAATTATTTGTACAAAAAACACCACCGGTTCCATGTATACACTAAGAATGTTAACGACACTTATCGTAATCCGAAGTAAGTGTCAGATATCAAGTCATGGATTCTTCTGTATAAACGTTTCAATTTTGTCCTGCTTGAAATAAT
This sequence comes from Hydroides elegans, assembly GCA_001703475.1. Lineage (NCBI taxonomy): Eukaryota > Metazoa > Annelida > Polychaeta > Sabellida > Serpulidae > Hydroides > Hydroides elegans. Next base: position 4,760 of record LQRL01025533.1, read on the forward strand.
GACTTAAAGTACCTGCTTCAATCATATATTATCAATTGAGGGGCTCAGTGCAAACACCGGACCGTTCTTAGTGTTTCTGAATTCGAGGGATTTTTACGCACCAAGTTAAGTAGTGATCTTAAATTAATACAAATTAACCTTTATTCTTTCGCTGCATAAAAAAGTAATAAACACTGTTTCTGTAACTATTCATACAACACATCACATCTAAATCATACATTCCTGTCTTAAATGAGTCAGGCTTGTGATGTGTAGCATTCAATGCAGTCGAACGTTTCGCGTAAAAGCTATTTGACAAAACTGCAGCTCGCAGAATCTTAGTTATGAATATGATATTCAAATCGCAATTCATACACTGCTTTTTTGTTATTTTGGTCCCCTAAATATTGAAACAGAATGATCTAGATTCATCAACAACCTAATGCCGTTTTTAATCAGTCAATTAAATGAAAGCTACAGTTCTCAAAATTGACTATATTGGATTTTCATACTATTTTTCCTGTGCCATCATCGATACATAAATACAAGATCGTAAGATTAAAGAGATAAAGAGGGCATATATGAGAATCAAATGTTTACTAAGGTTATTTTCTATATCCTGATAAATGCAAACAATATAAAGGAAACATTTTCCTAACCATGCATAGATAAAGTCAATTCTTGCTAAATTCCAGTATGGAAGTATTTTTAAATTCTTGGGCCTTAGTTTTTAGCCACGGCTTGCTATGCAAGACGTGGATTGTACCACCAGTTGGCCGTTATTGATATATATAGTTATTTATTTGTTTATTTGTTTAGTTTGTTAACTTTGCTTTGCACCCCTACTCCTCAGCGAGATGTTGATTGATTTTAATGAAACTTTCTGTGGATATTTTGAAGTGTCATAGCTATTCTAGTTGTGCTTCTCATTGCTTATGTACTTAAATGAGCAGAGTTATGGCTGCTTATATTTACCATTTGAATAGTAAATATTGCACTTGGTATCGCTTATAAGTTGACCACGTGATCATGACGTAATAATCAATTTGGCCCGTGAGGTATTTCAGATATTTTACATACCATTATATTGAAGTAATGAAACATTATGGAAAAGGCTCTATATTTTTTTCGAAACAGGAGTATACATTTAAAGATATACATGGAAATACTACTTTGTCTTAAAACACTTAAGCAAGAGATACAAATATACGCTTCATTAACCCATGCTGTTCTTACTTAACCAGAAACATTATTGCATTAAAAAAACACGAACAATGTTTGAATATGAAAAGGCGATATCTTAAGGAAGGGGACGTCGATATACTTGGTTTTGGATTTATTCACAAGTACAAATGTTTTTATGCCAAAATAGTATCACAGTTTTATATGAAAATGCTGTTGTATAATTTCACGTTCTAACAAGGATAATCACACACTTCCAAAAAATTAATGTAAACATGTCTCAAAGTTGCAGTTTATATACTTAAAACTATATAGCAAAGCAAATTATATTAACCATTCAAACATAATTTTCTTAACCTGACTGTTTAATTTTATATATCCCGAGTTATAAGCTAGAACTTGTGTAAACCAAAGCACCTTGTTCAGCTTTGCTGGACGTTGTTATCGTTTGAACAAAAAATGGCGTTTGCCATGGAGATGATCCCTTACTTGGATTCTACCGCGCGGTTTCGGTTTGTCCCTTAATTGTATTTTTTAATGACCAATGGCATATCATAGTTCAGTCATGTGACGCATCTGCTTAGAAAATTGGATTTTTTTTTCACTCATAAAAGCACAAGGGAAAATGCCAAAACCTGTATTTCCTTCAGATAAGTATGGATTTTGAAAAAAGGAATAAAAAAAACATCGTTTGGCACTACGGGCCCACTTTCATCTTCGGTCACATTCCTCAGTATACCTGTTGCAAAACAAAACGTTGAAAGGGCCGCATGCACACCACTTTTGTCATGCATATTCGAAACTAGAGCCTAGAGCACATATATAATGTGGAGAACCGGAATAAATCACTGCGCACAACAAAATGTTCGTTTAAAATTGAATGAAGGATTTATTTTAAGATAATACCAGGATATCCGATTCATTTGCTACGTATTTTTATTCTTTTGATAAATGGCCTTCATATGCGTGCAAATTGACTTAAGACTTCAGTGTGACTCCATCCCTTAAGAAGCCTTGGCTTCTACGTACTTCAGGGTCTACAGTCTTTCTTTTGCTCTATACCGGACATTACCGGTAGCTTTAAAGACAAGACTTCCATAAACAATACCGTTGGCATCTGTACATATCTAGCTTCTCTCTCACTCAAGGTCTCAGGTCAAGCAAGCGGTAACAGTGAAAAATTTTGGTTTCGTAACAACTTTCCATTCGCACCTGGATGAGTCATAGGGCATTTAAATATTGCGTACTATAATCCGATGTTTCAATTTGAATAATCTTTCTGGTCGTTTAAACATAATCAAGGCTGTTTTGGATTGTGCCTTTATATAATATGTTTAATATCTTTGTCACAGACGTATAATACTACATACACACGATAACATTGATAATTATGCAACACCGTCATTGCAAGAACCAACCTCGTACAGGTATGATTTCATACATATCATGAATATGTTCCCATAAATTTCATGAAATATTGCCAATTAGTAAATAGTTTCAAACCATGCATGCAAAGCTGAAGGTCGACAGCCTTGCTCTCTAGCTCATTTATGTTTTTTTCTAATTTGGATTGAAAATAAGTTTCTGTTTAAAATAATGGACGTAACCCATTTAGTGCTTAATTGTCATGTCTAAAAACATTTCACTATTATAAATGAATTATAAAGCTATGCAAGGTGTGGCACACTGTCCTTGGACAGTCTTGTTTATGAAAGTTATAAAACACGCAAATTGTTTCACTCTCCTTGTTTACATTAGAACCTCGTCAAACCGTTGATCCAAGTGTAAAACTGCTAGTTTGTTAACGAAAGATAATTTCGAGTCTACATTGCTTTTAATTAAAAAGTGTATGAGTGAACTACTCAATATACTCAAAAGCTATTATCTTTTAACTTTAGCAACATTTCATGGACGTATATAGCACTCTTTTGAAAACTACATGATATTGTTCTTTCTAATTGTGTGGTTGGATATTTTTCGATTGCTACAAAATGAAAAGTTACATATTCGTATTATTATTCTTAGCTATAAAAAATATTTTGTTGATTAAATAAAATCGGAGATTTGTCTGCCCGCACTACAACAGTTTCATATATTTTGCTTCGGTTTTGACCGACTCCAAAACTGTTTCAGAAATGGTTTTACCCAGTATAAAATCTTCAAGAAATATTTAAAATTTGAAAAAATACGTAATTCGGTTAAACGAAAACGCGTTTATAACGTACAAAAAAGGTTCATTGTTTACTGGGTATTAACAAAGGCACATTAGTTGCATGGCGATTCAAACAAAACATTTTTTATTTCAAATAGTGATCTTAAATGATCTGTAACAAATAAGTACAAATAAAACATTTTGCAGCATTTTTCAAGGGCTAACATTGAACATATAAAAGTATATCAATACAAAATGGTGTAATATACAGTGTTAATCAATCTTGATAAGTCATTGACCATGGAATGACCAAATATCTAGGATCTGTTGTCAATTGCTTGATTATAAAATATGTCTAATGAAATAATATAGCTTGAGGTTTGGAAGGGATTCGTGCAACATTGTGTTAGGTCGACTTCATATAGCTGTTATGGCATGTGCTTGTATTTATTTTATCAATTTTATATGTAAAATTTATATCTTAAATTTTCCTTAAGATAACGGTTTCCTAATTCAACTTTTGTCATAGTAGGCGTGCTATATAATGCTATATTTGCTTGAAATAAACTACAGCATATGTATATGTATCTTGCACAAAGGGCGCGAAGTGGATACACCGAGACATATGATTAGTGCATCATTTGACCCTCTGAATAGAAAAAAAAACAAAATAGCTAATCCTGAAATGTGTATTTCTTTACTTCTTTACTACACCGGACTATATGGTGACTTCTATTTGCAATGTATTCTCAAAACAATGGCTGACTTTGTGGCCATCTTAACCGGTTGTGATTACATAACAGAACCCAACATCACAGCTCCTCTTTTTATGCGCTATGTATTCATATGTAATTTCGTTAAAATTTGTCGTTTTCTAACACAGGATAACTGGGGTGTTTTTAAATATAAACAAAATACAAACTGTTGGTAAGGCCAGTCCTTCTAGTTTCTTATTATATAAGTTTCATATATATATATTATATGCTAAGCTTGCTAAATTAAGACGTCAAACGAACCCACCCTCCTCCTGTCAAATACATCTTCAACAGTGTTTTGACCCTGACTGTGGGAAAATAGACCTTTCTTTGGTTTCTTTTAATCTCCCCAAGACGAGCAATATGATCACTAAAATGCTCATGGGACATTTTGAGCACATTCGCGTTACATAACTATGGATGTGCATATTAGGATGGTTTTACATTTAGTGATGACATAATCAGGATGTGAGCCTGCCGCTGTGACCAAATAGTTGTACTTAAAGTGGTGGGGGCAAAATAAGAAGCACCCTAACACTCCTCTCTCATAAATGCTTTCATGCAAGGAAATCTGAGTTTTTATATTGTTTTCTAACATCAAAACTGAAACAGAACCCCTTTCAAATGGTGGATCGTGAGGGCTCCTGTAAAAGCCCCTACCTACAATGATCGAGTACCGATCGAAATGCACAGCAAAATGCTTCATTGGGTGATCTGACGATCACCGAAACGATTGTTGACTGCTTGGTTTGAAGGTGAGTTCGATCAATATGAACACACCCCTAATTGCAACTCAATTGTTATATACTTAAGGACAACAGTTTTGCACCATTAAAAGTAACAATTCATATAAAAACAAGTAGAGGGTGGATTTCATTCAAATTTTCACACAGGATGGGTTTATGTGTCTACAATACTCTCACAAAATTGTATGTTGTTGTTAAAGATAACCTTTGCTATAAATAGACATAATATCACACACTCTGTCATTTACGACTTCCTGTTTCTAAACCTTTGCTAACTCATGATTACTTGTAGATCGTATGGGTACCCAATACGTCGATCATTGAGCATATACGTATTTGTATCGACGTAATCAGTCAATTGATATGATACTGAGATATACGAACCATCAATCTGCTGGACGCAGGGGTAATGAATTCGCTCTCCCGGTCTTCGGTAGAGTACTGCTGTCGTGCGTAATTTTGGTACAATAGAAGGTGTGAGTCGACGCTAAACACGACATCGTCTCAGTTTTCATTAGACCAGGATGCTCCTGTGTGGTTTTAGGCCTATAGGAGTCGTAAAACCTGTTTTGGCTAATGCCGACCATGAGTTGTCCCTGTTGTCTGTATGACACTTGCAAACCTATGTTCAATGTGTGTGTGGGGCGAATTTCGCGATCCTGATTAGGTGTCGTTTCTCGCGTCCTACCGGAATATGGACGATCGCGTATGGATCTGGTTTCCTCTAAATTTCTCACTAGACGTTAAACTATTGTCCGATGAACGTTAATGTGCCTTGCGACTGCATTGTGTGAGGCTCCACACATAAACACACCTATAGCTCGTTCCCTTTTCGTGGCATATTTAATCTTAGGTCGATATCAATTTTTCTTTTTGACCGGACCTTTCCTTTTATTATGCTATACAGTGACATGATTTTCGCCGCCTTAAACAAAGCGTATGTGACCACAGGGCCCTGAATAGTATACATCACATTTGATTGAGTATTGCCACTTTGGTACAGAGTTATTTAAGTTGGGTTGAAATAAATTGATTCATTAAAATGATGTCCTCAAGTATCGTTGTCGCAAGTACTTTCCGTAATGACTCTCGTTGTTTGCAATATTTTCTTAATTTTGAAGTTGTGTCAATCGAGGTTTGGTTTATGACGTCATGAGTAATGGTAAATGCATAACGATCGCATTAGCTTTATGTAACATTAATATAATGATGAACATCATTTTTGCAAAACGACTTTAAAGACTCACAATGGCTTATCCTAAATAAAATATCCACCAAAATACAATTTTTCCATGCAAATGAATGCTTTGCTATTTTGTTCAATACTTTTCTTGTTGCCTCCCACCTTCCTGGTTATTGTGTTGAATTATTCACCCTAGAAATATCTTTAGGGCAAGTCACACATGCAATTGGTATTATCATTAAATTGTATTCTGTCTCAGATGTAAGCTATCCTAACCGACTTAGTATGTCACATTTGCAATATTTCCTTGCGATTATATTATTTTTGTATTAGAAATACAATTTTATGAGAAACATACCTTTGCGAAATTCAAATAAGAATTTTGTTTATTTTATTGCTAAGTATTCATTTTACGAGATCTTCACGAATTAATGTCAAATATGAGTTAAAACAAATGTCTATCAGGTAACCAAAAGAGTGGATACATCATATGATTGCGAGGATCTTTTGGATCACATATTTCAGAAATGAAACAAGACTATGAATAGTTTATGTATATAAATATATATGTTATTTTCATATATTTGAATATTTAGGAAGAATTTGAAATAATACATGCCGATTCTTTAATCAGATCGCACATAATCGCGAAAATATTTCTTTGGGATGCATAATGGCAAGTATCGTCATTATTATATTTACACAATAATATACTGCTCAAAACAATTAAAGGATCGGATTTTAGGGTGGGGCTAATCGGGGAACTAGCTCATTTTTTTGGAAAAAGTTTTTCATTTATCCAGATAGTTATATCTTCTAATATGTGACGCAAAAAAAACGAGCCTTTGAAACTTCTTACCATCTTTTATTGTCAACTTGGCATGATACCCCTCAAAATAAAATGAAATATCCAAACGGAGCAAATCATCATTGTGAATTAAAACAACAGCAGCTCAATAAAAATGGTACAAATGATGGCTTAGTAGCTGGTATGGCCACCACCAGCCTCTATGTGCTCGTACATCGTTGTGTCATGCTGCGAAAAAGTCTTCAAACCGTAAGCTGAGACATGGCCTCCAATTCCTCAGTGAGGGCCTGGGATAGCTCAGGTAGTGTCTGTGGAGGTGGTTCGCGGTCTCTGATGCGTCTCCCCACAAAATCCCAACAATGTTCAATAGGATTTAGGTCTGGAGAAACCGCTGGTACATCACCTCGATTCCGGCCTCCTCCATGTAGTCCTGCACCACCCGGGCGACATGAGGACGTGCATTGTCATGCATTAAAACGAAATCATCACCTATTGCGCCAGCGAAAGGTCCAATTTTCGGATCGAAAATGTCGTCTCGATATCGTATGGCGGTCAATGACCCTCCAATGATGACATGTAGCTCGGTACGGTCGTCGAAGGAGATACCGTCTATCACAAGTTGAAATGTTGAACCTGCTCACGTCTGTAAACAGCACTGTACGCCAGTGGTGTAGCTGCCATCTTACATGGTCCTGGGCAAATGCCAGGCGGGCTCTGCGGTGCATATGTGTCAAGATAGGGCGCAAAACATGCCTTCTTGCGCGTAAATGATCCTCGTGTAAACGATTCCGTGTCGTTTGGTCGGAAAAATGCACACCCGTACCCCTTAGGAAGTCCATTTCGATCTGTCTCGCAGTGTCGAGTGCAATGATTTGCAGATAGCGGTCTTCCTGAGGGGTAGTCATACGTGGACGGCCTTGTCCAGGTCTCCGGGTATATCCACCAGCCTCCCGGAAACGTGCCCAGATCCGCGAAACCACACTTTGAGAAATTGCAAAGCGTATTGCGACCTGGCGCTGCGACTGTCCATCCTCCAGTAACTGTACTATCCTGGCAGTATCAGGCTCACTTAAATGTCTTCTAACTGCATAAACGAGTGTTAACAAAGCCACAAAAACCACAATTTTAATAGAAAATGACATTATGACGGTATATTCAATAAAACAAAAGTCTAATGAAACACGTGTGGTAAGAAAAATCATTCCTGAAATGGGGGGTACCGTGGTCTACCCCCAAAACCTTTCCCCGATCCTTCAATTGTTTTGAGCAGTATATATAGGATATTCGGCAACAAAAGACCAGTTTTACATACATGAAAACATGCAACTATACAACTTTAAAAACCGATAACTTCATGTTATTATTAGCTGTATGTCGGCACATATATATATTTTGGTGTGGAACTCAGCGACGATTGTCGACTGTCAACATGTTTTACCGCTGCAACCCAGTTGCATCCAGTCGGCGTAGGGAAAATAGCTGGTTTGACATACGCCTCTCGACATATGATATTATATATGTTGATATTACATTCAAAATCGTGTTAAATGTAAATGAACTGTGCAATAGACTCGAATACACTATTTGCAATTAAATACACAAATAAGATGCACAGTGAAAACGTGTTTAATGTATTTGCAAGGTTAAATTTTATCTTTCTCATCATTGAAGATTAATTTCAATGTTTCTAACATTTGGTTTTAAAATGCCGTGCACATATGAAAATAAGGTTTTCACATACTTTTTGGCATAGAAAGCAGCTAAGCATCGTGTCAATAGAAGAGCTAACATTCACAGAGCGTAATAAAAATATATTTTGGCATATGATAACACATTTTTTAACATAAGTTTTAAAATGTAAAACAAAAAGTTTCTTATTTTTTTGGGAGGTCCAAGCTATGATTGTTTCTTCTTATGCATTCTATGCATACGTCGAGTATAATTTTGAAATTTATAAAATAGTTTCCTAAACATGATGACTGCTATTTACGTCAAGTATTGTTATTGCACTGTTCATTAGTATGAATATTAACGCTTATGTTATCCTTTTCACCCATATAATAAACCGGATTCTGCACAAGGGACACTTTGTCACGAATCTTCACTGTATCCATTCCTTCTTCTGAGAATCGCCACTGGGAGGAATCTATGCTCATAGATCGGCCGAAAGGTGGAGGCTGGCCAAGGCCGCTTTCACTCCATTGGCTGCTACTGCGAAAAAGCGCTGGTTTGAAGAGGATAGCCTGAATGATAAATCGAATAGTTTGGTGTTAAAAGTGTTAACGTCAACATCTTGGGATTGAAATATAAGCGTCCCCTTATTTGCTCTACTAGTTTAATGTAATGAAATATACATTGGAACCCCCTTCGGTTCTTTTCTTTTACACCATTGGCGTCCCTGTTCTTTCTGTTTTGACCCGCAATATAACAATTTAAGAATAAAAGTTATGACATGTTGAAAAATCATCACGATTTCTTGATATATTATACGTTTTGGTTATATGTGTTTGATTCTTATACATACATCATCCTGTTGACTGGATTCCAAGATTTTTCTTCTGTCATCGCACGAAGACAAGGAACTGCAACGAAATCGAATATGTGCTTTAATTGAATATTTGTCTTTGATTTTACTATTTTCTCTATTATTTTTATTAATTAGAAATGTATATAATAACTTGCAATTCGATATGTCTTTATAAACAAGGCTATTAAGTTTAATTCGTAGCGCAGAAATTTAGCGCTACATGTATCTTTAAATATTTAATAAATATAGATACAAATAATGTATATAATGCCGTTTACATGTAAGTAGTTTATTTATTTAATTGTTTTATAGCTGACCTGACGTCTCCATCTGTACAGGGTTCCTTTGCCTCTCGATTCCATGCGAGTATTGCAAAATAGCAGATTCCCATCAGTATACCTGCACCGGCCGCCGACATGGCAACCAGAGTTACTACCTGCCACACCTCCACTGAAAGTAACCATATCACGCATTTATGAAATTATGATGTCAAAATAATCCATTAATTAATCATTTCACATTTAGTTTATTCAGAACTGACTGAGGTGAACGGAAATATTTCGATAACAAACATTTTAAAATGCAACATTCATGATTCATGGTCGAGTCAACGCAGCAAAAGCGCATAATATATAACGTTTTATGCTTAAAGAAATGGGATTAATTACCACGTTTTATACAAAAGTGCCGAGCTATTTTTTTATCGGTTTGCTATGTATGAAAATATTTATACTCACGACCAACATTGGAAGGCGTAGATATATCCACAAAATGTGTGGTTGGTTCAGTGTTGGGTTCAGTTTGATCACTTGTTTCTGTTCGTTGACTAGATGTGTGCCCTGTTGAGCTGGAATAGGCTGTAGTTTCTCTATGAGATTCAGTCGTGGGTTGACTGGTTACAACAGTCGTATCTGCTGGACTCAACGGTAAACTTGTATCCTCAGTGCTAGCTGATTTTGTTTGAGGATGGGTCGTTATCGGGACAGATGTTTCAATGTTCGATGTGGTATCCTCGGTAACCGTTGTTATTCCTTGAGTGGTAGTATCCATATGTGTTGATTTCTCCTCTGTCATGGATTGGGTATTGGTTAATGTATATGAATCACTCGTTGAAGGCCAAGTTGAAACTGGTACAGTACCAGTGCGGTATGTAGTGTCATAGTCTGTTGTTGTTTGGGTAGTATCCATATATGTTGATGTTTCCGTTGACTGATGGTCTGATGTATATGTGTCTGATGTTGTTAGCAAAGTTGTCACGGGGGTAGTATCTTCAAAGTATGTTGATTCATGGTCTGTTGTTATTTGAGTAGTATCCATGTGTGTTGATGTCTCCTCAACCGTTGATGGGATATCCGGGGATGTTTCAACCGTTGATTGTAATGTTGAAACTGGAGTGGTATGGGGAATAAAAGTCGTTTCATCATCTGATGTTGTCTTGGGTTGGGTAGTTGTCGTTTCAGATGCTGTAGTAACGTCAAAATATGTAATAGTGGAATGTCCAGTAGATGTATCATGTTGTGTTGACCCGAATAGCATTGATGTTGCTTCACGTGAAACAACGGTAGTGATGGTGGTGCCTGGGCATCGAAAATCACAATCCAAATATTCATTTGTGCATTCACTATAGTATATATCATACAGACAAGGTAAACCACTTGTCTGACATTTATCCATTTCTACTTCGCATTTCACACGGAGAAGTGAACCATCCGATTGGCATTCATAGAAATATTCGCAGGTGCTTTGATCAGCGTATCTTTCACCTGGTGTAGTACAGGGATCTGGCACTGGTACACATGTTCCTAAAAGTAAACAAGACTTTATGTATGGTTGATTTGTCATAGCGTGTTACTAGACTGAGTATATTTAGAAAAGCGACATAAGGTATAATCTTATTTTGTTTTCACTAACATAGAAAGTGAAATAGTACCTAGAATATACATTGAGCTTTTACATTTCTAATTTTCACAGCATAGTTATGTTTAAAGCTTGCAGATTGAAACATACCTAATGGTGATTTTATTGACTATTTAATAAGCTTAAGGTGTCACCTGGTTCCAGACTTGGCTTAGGAGTGGTTGTGGGACATATCACGCAGCCAGGCCAATTATCTTTATGGTCGCATGCGCATATTTCGTGATTGAACCATAGTTCATCTGTACAGTTTTCCAAATTCCAGGTTCCATGATAGCACCACAGATAGGCGTAACAGTCATCTTGAGAAGGTGCAAAACTGCCCTCGGTATAGCAGTACTCCTGTAGGTCACATGGATCACCTACGCACCCCTCGCTCACGACTGAAATATGTTAATTTTAAAGTAAGTATTTTTCAAGAGCATCACATGATTTATGTACAATGTATATTAGATTGTTTAGAATCAATTGGAAAACCCCTGAAAGAATAAGAAACAAATTAATAGTATAATGATAAATTGTGTTATTAATCAATAACCTAAAATGTTTCAGGATGTTTTTAAGCTCAAATCAGTTTCAGTGGTTATATAACTATTGCTCGATTCGAGTGCAGCATTTGATAATCTATGACATTTCACGTAGCTATTTTTCAACCAATATTCTTACACAAATCCTTAGACACTAATCATTTTGATATCCAGTATATAATCGCTATTTTACAGACTCATCGGAATCCTACCTGCAGTTGTTAAAAACAACATTATTATAACGGTTTTGTCTAACATAATGTTTGCTTTCGAACTATCCAGTGTTAAATATTACCAAAATTGTGGAGAAGAAGAGACGAATTTTAATATATTAATCGAAACTGACAAGCAGGTTAATTGCTGCAAAATGGTATAATCATTATCCAGATCCTTGTTCTATCCATATTTATGCATTTGCTTAAGACAAAATTAGATGGCTAATTGATAAATTCCCAATATAATACATATGACAGTAAATCAATTTTATCCTTCATAGAAAAAATATATATAAATATTTTTCAATATTATATTAGCATTCAATTACAATACATATTTTTTAGGTAAAAATATCTGATGATTCGAACTACATCCGAGCGTTTTTTTCATTGACGTTTATGATTGCTATAAATACATGTATGCAGTTGCAAACACATATCGCTAAATTTCAATTGAGATGATTGTATTTTAAGCTTATCACATCAATGAGATAAAAAATGTCAGAACGAGACTGAAGTAGATAATGGTTATGAAAGTTTGCACTTAGATCCTAATAAACTAATACTGAAAAATCAAAGTAACATACTGAACAAAAATCAATAAGAATCTATGAGCATGGCATTACAATTAACTCAAAACATGTTTGAATAGAATAATTTCTCATATATTTAAATCGTTAAGATACCAGTAATATAGTTTAAATTTGCAAAAAAGTAGGGGCATTTTGAAGGATTTGATAAAACAACCATATTTTCAAATTAGTGTCGTGGTGTTTCTACAAAACTGTTATTTTCACAATTTAATTTCGCTCAATCCTCAAATTCAGTGATCTCATGATAGCTAATAAATATGAAATAGCTAATGTGATTTCATTGAATTGAACTTTATCGTTTTCTATTTTTATGTCATTATCCATTATGATTGCATTCAACGATCCCATCACTGTGTCATGTTATGATGGACAGTGAGTACCCTTTGTCAATTCTGAATGAGTCGGAAGAGACCAACGTGAGAATGTGATGTCCACTAGAATGCAACCAGGAAGATGTTTCTATAAAGCTGGATAAGTGAAGTGGCTAAAAATAGATCCGCTCCAAAAGAAAGATGATTTCATATTATTGCATATTAAATTAAACAACATAATTTCATATTAGACATGCAAAAATATCGTGAATAAATGTTTTTTTAAATAAATGCATTGTCACTATAAATTTTATTCAACTCAACGGTTGTAAGTTTTTTTTTAAAGATTTTTAATAAAGCCTATATAATGCCGTTTAAAAACGTTATTTATACTGCGACTCGGTCAAACCGATTGACACAGCCGATTTTCCATAGCGACATCGTAAAAACGATGTATTTCATCATGCGACCATCTTATCATTGTTGCGTCGATTACATAAAAATAAGCCAATTTCATCGCCAATTGCCATTTCCATTATCTTTGTTTATGAAATTGCAAGGAGCGATGCTATTGTCGAAACTTTCGATTACGCATTCAAAGAAAAACCTAGCAAGTTGCAACTGACCAAGCTCAAGGCATTATCATTCCGCTCGACAGTTAACACTCGAGTGGAATGAAATCGACACACATTAAACATTGTTGCAATTAAATATGGCCCCTTTTAACCTGTGCTTTATTTTTTCTTAGATCGAAGTAGCAAAAACCTTTATCTCATAGTGTCACAAAATTAGGTTGCATTTTTCGCTGATGATAAAATGAGTCAAAGTGTCTATTGTGAAATTATAAATAAATACAGAAGGAGCTAAAACCGCTCCTTATGCATAGATAAGAAGACACTGACAGGTGATAATTGGCTTGTTCAAAAATCTCTTGAAGGTTAATACTAATATTTTTAACAAGAGCTTGTCTATAATTTAATCTTATTATATTTAACCCCAATTTTCCCCCCCCCCCCAAAAAAAAAAAAATAAATAATGATAA